>PVKS010035650.1:0-19838 GCA_004027875.1 Aplodontia rufa | reverse complement strand
AGGGACATCGGGGTTGTTTCCATAGCCTAGCAATAGTAAATTGTGCTGCTATGAACATCGATATTGCTGTGTCACTGTAATGTGCTGATTCTAAGTCCCCTGGAAAGATACCCAGGAGTGGAATAGCAGGGCTCTATGGTCATTTTAACATAAAAAGATGAACCACCAATAGAAAATGAGCAGAGAACATAAACAGGCAATTTGTAAGCCGAAATATACAGGATAAATGAAATGAAAAAGTTCAAATTAATTTTAATTAAATATTTGTAAACTGAGAAAATATTTTCATAGGTAATAATATCATCAGACATGTAATGAAAAAAGAATAATATCAGGGCTGGAGTAGTGGCTCAGTTGTTACGGTGCCTGCCTGGCATACATGAGGACACGGGTTCAATTCCCAGCACCATGTGAACAAAGTGAGAGCAACAAAAGCCACATGAAGAAATAAAATCGATTCTCTTCTCTGTCCCTTTCTTTAAAAAAAAAATTCTAAGTGAGATATTATTTGGCATCTATGCTTTTCTGTGAATTTTTGCTATATTTTTAATTAAGAAATTTGTTGAACAATCAAACACAGATTTTTGCTATATTCTATTCTATGGATTGACATCTACTTTCTTAAAGGTTCTGCTCTTTGGCTTTTAAACTACCCATCATGAGCTATATGGCGTAGACATTTGAGCTTCAGTTTCCACTGCTATCTGCCTCATTTTCATCCTGTTTTCTTAATTCAGAGTTCCCAGACAGCAGATCTAACTATCCATACTCATATTTATAGATTAGAACAAGTTTAGCCTATGGATTTTTTTTTGCCTTTCTCTGATCCATTCAGGTTTAGCCACATCATGACAAGGCATGAAACATGGCCACCTACAAGCGCACATTTTAAAACCTGACCTGTCCCACACATTCTGGGTGGCTATATTTTTGCTTATATGATTTCCCCATACACACCTTTTTTTATTTTTTCCAATGCCTATACTACATGCATGATTCAAAAAAAACAACATAAGAGAGAAAAAGAAATCCAATCAAGAAATAGGCTTCTGAGTTGGGTCTGGTGGCACATGCTTGAAATCCAAGTGGCTCAGGTGACTGACATATGAGGATTTCAAGTTCCAAGACCAGCCTCAGCAACTTAGCAAGGTCCACAACAACTTAAGAGATCCTGCCTCAGAATAAAAAAAAGAAAAGAAAAAATGGGCTGGGGATGTAGCCCAGTGGTAAAGCACCCCCCTGGGTTAAATCCCTAGTATAAAAAAAAGTTTTAAGGCTCATGATTGTGAGATATCCCTCACATAGTTTAGTATATATTCAACAATAGAATACTAACTTGTTTAGACAAGTCACTCAGGGATATTCCCTTTCATCCTTCTAAAAGAAATAAGATAACCTACATGGTGTAAATGTCATATACTGGTTAAGGGTAGGTTTGGCTCTGGAGCTAGATTTCCTAGGTTTGGATTAGCTCCTCCACTGATAAGTATTGTAGCCTACGTAAGTTACTTATCTTTTTTGCCTCATTTTGATTATATGGGTTTGTGATTTTTTTTTTTTTGGTGGGGGAGTATACTAGGGATTAAACCCAGGGGCGCTTAACCACTGAGCCACATCCTCAGTCCTTTCTATTTTTTGAGACAGGGTCTCACTAAGTTGCTGAGGCTGACTTTGAACTTATGATCCTCCTACCTCAGCCTCCCAAGTTGCTGGGATTACCCCCATGCGCACCAAGCCCTGTCCAATTTGCTCATCTGGATGAAATGAGGTTAGGCAGCTGTCCAGCTACCACATAAGACTGCCCTTAATTCTGATACCAACTACAACTTTGAGGACTTTCCAAAATAACTCTCCGATTCCATAATCTTCTGGAAGAGCTTAAGAATTTACTGAAAGATATTATATACACAGTTAATTACAGGGAAAGGATGCAGATTGAAATGAGCCACAGGAAGAGATATACACAAGATGTGTATGGGACTAATCCAAATGCAGAATTTCCAGTTATCCTCTACCCATGTGTTACCTCCTCTCAGCCAAGATCAGTGACAATACACAGATTTGTCAAGCAGAGATGGTCACCTGAGCCTTTGCTGTCCCAATTTTTTTTGGGGGGTTTGATCACATATTGTCCAGGTGACTGACCTTCAGTCAAGGGCTGGGCTTTAGTCATCAGTTCCTTCAGAAGTCAGTGTTGACACCGCATAGCTCAAACCCTCCATGGTAAAACACACTGTTAAACCGTCTGGTGGCCAAAGCTCCCAAGCAAATAAAGACAGTCCTATCAGGAAAGATACTCCAGGGGCCTGGAAATCACTTCCCCATATCCAAGCACAAAGGCCAGACCTCTTTTTGGGTCAGGTTAATCCTTCATCACACAGGGAATAATAATTGCTCCTAATTTTGTGGGGTAATTGTAAGGATGAACTGAGATAACAAAAGTCTACCATCTCTCAACTGCAATTCCAAAATCCCAAATGCTCTGAAAACAAAGTTTTCTAACAAATCAGTACGTATAAAACCTTACATGACAGTGTTTATATCTTTTTTCTATTAGAAATGTCTTACATTTTCCTGAAGACATATTTCTGTGTGATTTCAGGGATTGTGGCACAACCCCCAAGCCAGGGGAGGAGAGTATTGTGCAATCAACCCCATGTTAACTATTGAAAACCCAGAAACAGACTCAAGATAGCTGATTAGAGGTGCCCAGCACCCACTGCCTCCTTATAGGAAGAACCAAAGTAACAGGTGTGTAGTTGCATCATGAGGTCAGTGACCATAGGAGAACACTGGAAACCAGCAAGAGGTTGGAGCCTCATAAGATTCAGAGACCTGGGACAGCAGCATAATGGGAGAAACAGAACAGCCTGGCATCTTCAGCCCTGGTTCCAGAGCCCAAAGAGAGGTAGCTCCCCCATGGCATGGTTAAGAGTGAAGGAAAGTCCCAGAAAGCTCGCTCAGATACTATCAATCCTAGCTGTAAGAAAGTTTCACATCACCACAGGTTTCTATACCACTTAGCTAAGTGACCTCAAATCTGCACAGTAGATCTCTGCTTTGAAAAAGGATATCACATCATCCCCCAGTGAACCCCATGGTGTTATAGTCAAGAGCCATCTCAAAGAGGAAGGTATTGCCCAGGTTTGAACTGATCTGGGGGTCAGAAACCCCTGTACATTCTCACCTCTGGGCCCCCACAGACATTCTATGGCACTGGCTTGAGAGGTATCTGCCTTCTGAAACCAAGCAGAATAACTGATTTTATCCCATTGGATGCCCCTCACTATAGGGAGCAGGTATTGCAACATGAAGAACAGAGGGTCCATCCTCAAGAACCAGGAGGCTAAAGAACCTGACCTTTGAAACGAAGGGCATGGCATCTGTGCCAGGACTGAAGACAGACACCCAGGCTGTCCTGCCATCCCTCTTCCTTGTGCAATGCTCAGGCACCTGTGACTGACAGGTAAAGGGGGAACGCTGGGTCCCGGTTGATGCTAGAGGGGCATGCTGAGCAACTCCATGGCTCCAGAAATCACAGTTCCCCTGGGTGCACATGACTCAACAGGGCTAAGCGCGACTTTGCCTGGTTCCTGCCAAGCTCACTCTCCTGGGCAGATTCTACTACCAAGGAAACAGACAGGAACACCACGTTTCCTGCTGCCGCCCACCTGTGTGGTTCCCACCACATCCTCATTCCTGCTCTGACCCCATACTGCTGTCAGGACTGGGTGTGAGTGCCAGAGGGGTGGCTGAGGTTCCCACAACCTTTCCCTATTCAGCATCTGAATCCACATTACTTCAGGCCCCAATGCCAGAGGCCCTTGCAAGTAGCAGAGATAGCATCAACTGTGCCTGAGGAAACCCCCGTTGTCCAGTATGAGTCACCACTACCACTGTAGAAGTAGCCACACAGCAAGCACTCCACACCACACATTGCTAGTGTCCTCACTCTTCTAAGTCCTGGGTCTCTCCAACCCTGCCACGATACACACTGTGCTCAAAGTCGTAAATCACAGCTAAAGAAGCTAGAGAACGACTATACTTTGGTGTCATCTAAAAGCAAAGCCAACAATGCACAATAAACCAACACCTGAAGACACACATTCAGGAGAAAGCCACATACTATGATAGTGACCCCATAGGAGTGGTGGAGATAACTGATTCACCAGATGCTCAAATCTCACAACAAATGTAAACAAAAAAACAAGTTAATACGATAACTCCAATAGAATATAACTCTAGCAACAGAGTCCAAAGAAACCAAATAGATGAAATATCTGATAATTTTTTGAAATGATTATTATAAAGCTTGATGAGACCCAAGAGGATACAGATAAACAGTTAAGTGAAATTAGGAAGACAATGAAGAGTATGGATGAGAAGTTCAGCAAAGAGATCTGAAAAAGAACCAAAAGTAAACTTTAGAAATGAAGAGCTGAGTTAAAAAAAAAAATACAGTTGAGGGCTGAGGAGGTGTCTCAGCTGGTCTGGTGCTTGACCAGCATGTGCAAGAACACAGGTTCAAACCCCAGCGCCAGGTACACAACAAAGTGTCAGAGCAATGAAAACCACATGAAAAACTAAATTAAAAAAATTTAATTCTTACTCTCACTATCCCTCTTTAAAAAAAAATACAGTTGAAAGCCTCAACACAGACTAGGTCAAGTGAAATAAAGAGTATGTGAACCTGAGGATAGATCTCTTGAAATATCCCGTTCAGACAAAAGGAATAGAAAAGGAAAAAAAAAAAAAAAAGAATGAAGAGTATATTCAAGTCCTATAGGACACCACTAAGTGAATAAATGTTCACATTTTTTGAATGCCTAGATATGAGGAAAATAAAGTTAAGGGCATCAAAAACTTACTCAATGAAATAATTACAGAAAATTTCCTTAATCTTAGAAAAGAAATAGACACGCATGTAGAGAAAGCTTATAGGACTCCAAATACACAAGATCTCCATCACAGCATATTATATGAAAAGCACAAGACAAAGCACTTTAGTAACTACGAGAGAAAAGTGCCACATCACGTTTACAGGTGTCCCCATTAGACCGAGAGCAGATTTCTCAGCAGAAAAGCTATGGCCAGGAAAGAACAGAATGATACTTTCCAAGTCCTGAAGGAAGATAACTGCCAAAATCACTATACCCCATAAGACTACACTTCCAAGATAATAAAAAATGGAGGGAATTCATGACCACCAGATCAGACTTACAAAAAAATCCTTAAAGGAGTCCTATATCCAAAAGTGAAAGAAGGATAACTATCATCATGAAAGCATGTAAAACTACAAATTGTACTAACGGAGAAGATGCAGAAGAAAAGCAGAAAAGAATATTCAAAACAATTAGAAGAGGACTGGAGCGGTGGCTCAGGGACTGGAGCACTTGCCTGGCCTGCACAAGGACCCAGGTTCAAACCCCAGCACCACATACACAACTAAGTGTTGGAGAAACAAAGGCCAGATGAAATTCTCTTTCCTTCTTCAAAAAAAAAAAAACCTAGAAGAAAATCAATAAAGTGACAGGAATAATTCCTATCAATAATAACAATATCAAGGGTTGGAGAAGTGGCTAAGCAGTTGGAACACTTGCCTAGCATGCGCGAGGATCCAGGTTTGAACCCCAGCACCACATACCCAACTGTCAGAAACAAAGGCCAGATGAAAAAATAAAATTGATTCTCTTTCTCACTCTTAAAATAAAAATAACAATATCAATAATGGACTAAATTCTCCCATTAAGAGAGTGGGCTGGAGTGGTGGCTTGCCTGGCATGCTTAGATCACAGGTTCAAACCCCAGCACCATGTATACAACAAAGTGTGTCAGAGCAACAAAAGCCACATGAAAAATTAAAAATTGATTCTCTCTCACTGTCCCTCTCTCTTTACAAAAAAGAAGGGGGGAGAGGGAAGAGGGAGGGAAGCAGAGAGACAGTGGGAGGGAAGGAAGCAGAAAGAGAGGGAGGAAGCAGGGAAGGAGAGAGAGAGATACAGACTGGCTGAATGGTTAAAAAAATTAAAAACCAAGATACTGCCTATAAGAAACTCACTTCACCAGTAAAGAAACATACAGACTGAAAGGAAAGGGATGGAAAATTATTCCATGCAAATGGAAGCCTGGAGTGAGTAGGAGTAGCTAGCTACACTCGTACCTGACAAAACAGACTAAGACAAAAACTGTAGGAAGAGACAAAACATCCCTGTATAATGATGAAGGGGCCAGTTCAATAAGAAAATATCATTATTGTAAATCTGTGTGTACCTAATGTCATAGAACCCAACCACACAAACACCACGAGACCTAAAGGCAGGGAGGTTCTAATGCAATGGTAGTGTGGTATTTCGATACCCCATTTTCTCAATGTATCATCCAGACCCCCCAAAAAAATCTCCAAAGAAGCATCAGAGTTAAAGATCAAATGAAGGTGACAGACATTTACAGAACATCCTGACAACTACAGAATATCCATGCTTTTCATAGCACATGGCACTTTCTCCTGAATAAACCCCATATTCCCTATATTAGGTCACAAGTCTTAAATTGAAAACATATCCTGTACCTTTTCTGATCACAATGGAATAAAACTAGAAGCCAACAAAGATGAATTTTAAAAGCTATACAAAGCCCTGAACAAATTAGGTATGGAACAAGTGTACCTCAATATAACAAAGGCTGTATAAAACAAACCCACAGCCTACATCGCACTGAAAGATTAGACAAGGGTGTCTAGTTTCACCACTCTTATTCATACAGAACTTGCAGTTTTAGCTATAGAAATTAGACAGCAGGAGCTGGAGCAGTGGCTCAGCGGTTTCGGCGCTTGCCTGGCAAGCACAAGGACCCGGGTTCAAACCCCAGCACCATGTACACAACTGAGTGTTGGAGCAACTAAGGCCATGTGAAAAACTCAATAAAGTTGTTCCTCTCTTTAAAAAAAAAAAAGAAAGAAAGAAATTAGACAGCAAAAATAAAAGGCATACAAATAGGAAGGGAGAAAGTAAAATTATTCCTGTTTTCAGATTATATAATTCTACATAGAGGAAACTCGAAATACTCCACCAAAACTATTAGAACTGATAAATGAATTCAGAAAAGTAGCAATATACAAAAATCAACATACAAAAATCGGTAACTTTGCCAGGTGTGGTGTTGCATGCCTGTAATCCCACAGACTTGGGAAGCTAAGGCAGGAGGATTAAAAGTTCAAAGCCAGCCTTAGCAACTTAGCGAGGCCCTAAGTAACTCAGTGAGGCCCTGTCTTAAAATATAAAAAGGGCTGGAGATGTGGCTCAATGGTTAAGCACCCCTGGGTGCATCCCTGGTACCAAACAAAAATAGCTATTGTATGTATGTGTATATATATATACACACCAATAATGAATTCGCTGAGAAAGAAATCATTTTTAAAGAGAGCGACAGTGAGAGACAAACAGTTTTTAGTTTTTCATACCACTTTCATTGCTCTGAGACTCCATTGTGTACATGGTGCTGCCAAGCCACCACTCCAGCCCCCACAATAGTTTTTTTTTTTTTTTTCCAGGGCTGAGGACAGAACTCGGGCCTTGCTCATGCTAGGCAAGTACTCTGCCACTGAGCTAAATCCAAAAATACCTAAGAATAAACTTTTTTTTTTTTTTTTTTTTAAAGAGGGAGGGACAGTGAGAGAGACAGAGAAAGAGAGAAACAACTTAATTGAGTTTTTCACATGGCCTATGTTGCTCCAACACTCAGTTGCGTACGCGGTGCTGGGGTTTGAACCTGGGTCCTCGTGCTTGCCAGGCAAGCGCCGAAACCTTTGAGCCACGGCTCCAGCCCCCTAAGAATAAACTTAACCAAGGAAGTTAAAGACCTCTACAATGCAAATTATGAAACACTAACAAAATAAATAGACGATGACACAAAAAACGAAAAGACCTCCCGTACCCATGGACTGGAAGAATATTGTCTAAATGTCCATGTTACCCGAAGCTATCTACAGAGTCAATGCAATCTCCATCAAAACACCCCTGATGTTCTTCACAGAACTAGAAAAAAATCCTAAAATTCAAATGGAAGCACAAAAGACCTCAAATAGTCGGGACAATAAACAAAATAAAGCTGAAAGTATCACAATACCCAATTTCAAACATATTGCAGAGCCACAATAATAAAGATCGCATGGTATTGGTATAAAACAGACACACAGACCAACAGAGAGCCAAGAAAAACTCACAGCTACAGCCAACTGCTTCACTGCAAAGGTGCCAAAACCATGTTGGCGAAAGGACAACACCTTCAGTAAATGATGCAGGAGAAACTGGATATCCATATTCAGAAGTCTGAAACTTGACCTCTCTCTCCCGTCAAATTAAATCAAAATGGATCCAAAGGGCTGGAGCGGTGGCTCAGTGGTTTCGGCACTTGCCTGTCAAGCACAAGGACCCGGGTTCAAACCCCAGCACCACATACACAACTGAGTGTTGGAGCAACTGAGGCCATGTGAAAAACTAAATAAACTTGTTTCTTTCTCTGTCTCTCTCACTGTCCTCTTTTAAAAAAAAAAAAAAAAAAAAAAGGATCCAAGACCTAAAATATGAGATGGGAAACTCTGCTAGAGGAAAGCATCAAGGAAGTACTTCAAGGTATGAGTGTAGGCAATGATCTTCTGGATAGGACCCCAAAAGCACAGGAAACAAGCAAGAATTGCAAAATGGGATTTCAATGAACTCAAATGCTTTTGCTAATCAACTTTTTGTTACAGTTACCAAAATACAAGAGCAACTTAGAGGAGGAGGAAAACTTTATTTTGGCTCACAGTTTCAGCGAATCAGTACATGGTCAGCAAGCTTCAAGACAGAAACATCAAAGTGGAAAGTCTGAGAGCTGCTTAACCAATGACAGACCAAAAGCTAATGGCACACAGGAGAGAGACAGGGAGAAGGAGAGGCCAGAGGCAAGATGTAGTCCGCAAGGGCACATCCACGCTGACCTTCTCCCCCCCATGCTCACCCACCTACAATTACCACCCTGCAGTCCATTCCAGTTATCAATCCACAAAGGGTATTAATCCAGTGATCAAATACACTAGCAATCCAAGCTTTTCACCTCTGAATGTTAGTACACAGCCTAACACATGAGCTATTCAGGGAACATTCCTATATTCAAACCATAATGATGCTTCTGCTCAGCTGGAAAACATCATGGTGAAGTGACGGACTACAGAACAGGAGAAAACACTGGCCAACTCTTCATCTGACAGAGGGTTAATATCCAGAATATATAAGGAACTCAAAACAAAAAAAAAAATTAAAAAAGTAATCCAATTTAAATAGACAAATGGGGCTGGAGTGGTGGCTCAGTGGCTTTTGGTGCTTGACCGGAATGCACAGGTACTCAGGTTCAAGCCCCCACACCATGTACAGAACAAAGTATTGGAGCAACGAAAGCCACATGGAAAATAAAATTGAGTCTCTCTCACTGTTCCTTACTCTTTAAAAAAAAAAAAAAAAAAAAAAAAAGAAGACAAATGACCTGAAATGACCTGAATAGGCACTTCTCAAAAGAAGAAATACACATGGCCAAAAAGCACATGAAAAACTGCTCAGTATCTTTAACCTTCAGGATGCAATCTCACCCCAGTTAGAATGGCTGTTACAATATGTATATAATATAATAGCCATATAGACACATACATATGCATATGCATATATATATAGGGAGAACAGTATGGAGGTACTTCAAAAACACTAAAATAGATCTACCATACGATCCAGCTATCCCACTTCTGGGTACGATTCCAAAGATAATTAAAGCAGCATACCAAAGAGGTACCTGCACATCCATATTTACAGCAGCACTGTTCAGTATGGTCACGATACGGAATCAACCAAGGTGCCTATCAGCTGATAAATGGATAAAGAAAATGATTGTGTGTATATATACACAATCAAGTATGATTCATCCATAAGGAAAAATGAAATACTTTCATTTGCACCAAAACAGGTCGAACTAGAGGAGATTATGCTAAGGAAAATCAACCAGACATAGAAAGACAAGAAAAGAAAACCCAACCTGAAAGTAGAATATATTGGGAAGGGTGGGAGTAGGGTGGAAAAAGAACGGTTGGATTTGATCAGTGCATACTGTATGGAAAGGTCACAGCAAACGCCACTGATGTGTACAATTAAAACATGCTAATAAAAATTTTAATAAATAAAAATAAAGCCCAGAAGTGCAGCTGGCCCTGAACAATTCAGATATGGGATCCTTGAGCCTGTAAAATGTGGGTACTAATACTAGTCCCTAGCATATAGCAACTGCTCAATAAACAAGAACTAGTATTTTCTACAAAGATAAATACAAAAGTAGTGAAAGAAGAAAACACCCCCCAAAGTGATCAAGATCACTGATTTACCATCCCTTTGCCAAAACTTTACCCCAACTTAAATTTTCACGAGAAAATTTCAGGAAAATACATGGTGCAAATTTAGGAAGCCAATAAATCATGTACATTATTGTGTTAGCAATATCATCATAAGTATTACATAGTGTATGTTTTGACACATAATAAGCCAAAGTGAACCATTGTCACAGGCTGAGCACAGTTAAGCACGGATTGCCAAGCATGGGTAGAGACGAGGGACTCCCTGGATGTCTTGGGTTTTGCTAAAGGCTTCCAGTCCACTGCATATGTTAATAAGCTCTTGCTATGCATTTAGTTCTGAATTTCCTGAAACTTGTCACCTGAAAGATTTTTTAGAATTTTCCATTTCTAGCCAATTCAATTTATTGTTTAACGTAATATATAAACAGCTGGTGGGTTCATTACTTGTTTTTTGTCTCTAGAAAATTTCTTCCCCCTGTGTGTTCTCTTCAATCTGTGACAAAGGGGTCAAGTGATATCTGAAATCAGGCTTCTGGGAAAAGCAAATCAGGATCACAAGTGTCAAAGAAGAGACTGAGCATGGCTCATGCCTGTAATCTCAGCAGCTCAGGAGGCTGAGGCAGGAGGACCATAAGTTCGAGGCCAGTCTCAGCAATTTAGCGAAGTCCTAAGCTATTTAGTGAGCCCCTGACTATAAATAAAAAATGAAAAGAGCTGGGCATGTGATTCATTGGTTAAGTGTCCCTGGGTTCAATCTTTTATACCAAAAATAATAAAGAAAAAAGAAAAGAAAAAAATATAAAAGAAAAAATTGTCAAAGAAAGGAAAACTGACAAAAGCCAACCCATGTCACAAGCAGAGAGGAAAAAGGAAACATGTCGGGAGCCAGCCCTTCCAAATGGATCATGAAATTTGTTGGCCCTTCCCAAGACTGACTGGGAAACGGATAGACACAGAAGACATCTGGTTGCAGGACCACAGTCTCTGATTCCTATTGTCTACATCCCAAGTGTTCTGAAAGATTTATTTGTAACTTGGTTACAAACCTTGCCCTCAACTGATGGGAGGCTATTTTTAATCTTGATGCCACTCAGTATGAATATTCATAAGTCTGGCTGCCGAAATATTAATATGTTTGATGATAGCGTGCTTCTCCAGACTACTACATATGTTGATTTGTCTTCCATAATTCCAAAAAATTATGAAATATGTCGAGGTTTTCAGATAAGGGATTATAGACTTTCATTGCACAGAATCTCAAGGGGAAAGTATTATCTTCATTTCAAGGACAATAAAACAGATTTAGAGGTGTTAAGTAAGTTGCCCAAGGTCACACAATATACAGCAAAATATTACACACTTTGACAGAGCAAGTACGTCAATCGACTTGCAATGGACAAGATTGCATGGCCCAGTCATGGAGCCGATTATAACTTAAAGAGGGGCTGGTACTTTTTAGTAGACTGAAAATTACAAGAAGAGGTTTTGCCACCGCAAAATTTTGCTGTTGATATTTCAGACCAGCTCCCAGAGAGGCCACCCCATCTCCGCTTTCAAGGAACCTCTGCCCTCTGACTTCAAGACATACATTTTTTTCTCATCCCTTAAAAGCAAAGGAATCTGATAAAGAAGTCTGGCAAAGAAAAAAAAAAAAAAAACACCAGACTGAAATCAAAACAAATCATTTTTTTGCATATTAATCAGGCGCCTGATTGAAACTATGCTAGCTGCTTCGAGGGAAGAATATTAAAAGTAAAGCGCTGCTAATTTAAGCATAACTAATTTTAAAAGATGTACCTAGAAACAGCCACATGGGAGAATCACTTAAGCTGATATTAACCACTCGCTTCATCTGGGAGGATATGCCTGGGTTGGGAGTCCCAGGGCCAAGACATTTGCTTCCCTGCTGCGGGTAGACAATGAAGTCTGCCATCACAGCAAGCATGCATGGCTCCAGCTTCATGGATCCATCCTGATTTATTCCTGCCTCCAAGGTAGTCAAGAAGGATGCAGAAAGAAGATCCTGATGTGGGGTCAAAACAAAGGTCGGTGGAGCTCCCACAAAGCTTGGGTCCCACCCCTAGAGAGCCAGAAGGCCAATCCTTCTACGAAGGCAGTCCCATAAAAACAGCTGCTGGACTCACTTGCCCGCAGCAGACACATTGAGGCTCTTCCCCCATCTCATTTTTTTCCTGGCTTGTGCCTTCTCTTGGGATGGTTGTGCAGAGGCTATGGGGCAGCTTTGCCTGCTAGCAATGAGAGCTTGGTCCCAGAGGAGACCCTTAGCCTTTGCCTGCCATATGCCAAAGTGTGGCCCTCAGCTTCCTTGCCTCTAGCCAAGGTATAATTTGTGCTCCCAGAACTTCTCTGCAGGGTCAGAGGAAGGCTCAGGCTTTACCTAAAGTCACCCTTTTCTGAGTTTCCCCCCACTTCATCAATGATTTCTGATCTTTCAATAAACAATCACATGGCTTGAGAGGCTGAGACAGGAGGATTGCAAGTTCAAAGTCAGCCTCAGCAATTTAGCAAAGCCCTTTCTCAAAATAAATGAAAATGGGGAGGTAGCTCAGTAGTTAAGTTCTCCTTATATGTTGTACCCAAGATGCTGAGATCTCAGTACAGAAGGCAAATGTTATACTAGCAAACTCCCTCCACTTCTGGAAAGGATCTACTTAAAGATCAACTCTCCCACTGGTGAACTCATCATTTGCCACCTGGACCTGAAGTGGACAGGGCAAAAGAGAATGGGGAGAAGCAGAACAGAGAACATGCTCCAGGCAGATGTCTATCCATTCTGTCCGGAGCTGTAGGCGACACACAAATACCTGTGGCATGGGCTATTGGCTACCCCAAAAATCTTCTCCCTCCTGGCTCAGAAGCATGGAGCCCATATTATAAGCTGGACAATGTGTAGCCAGCCAGCCTCTACTCCAGTTAGATGTGGCCACGCAGACCAACAGAGTGTGAACGTAAGCAGACATCTGCTTCCCCATAGCCCAGCGTGGGGGTGGTGGAGAGCTGTCACCAACCATGTGGATGAAGGCCCCACCCAAGGAATGGAGGAAAACCCAGTGCAGAAGGATCCAGCTCTCAAAATCATGGAGCTGCTCAGATTGTTTCAGGAAAAGAAAGAAAGTCAAATTATTTGGGGGGGGGGGTCCTCTTAGTGCAGTCAAACTACTGTTCTAATAAAATTCCTTAGAGTGCAGTAGGAGTATAAATATTCCTAGTGATGAATCAAGGTTGAACTTCCTATAAAGAGACCCTAATATGAGGATCCATGAAACATGATTTACAATTTATTAGAAGACATTCCCAGGAAAAAACTGGTGGTTGAAGGGCTGGAGTGGTTAGAGTGCTCAGCTGTTGAAGCACTTGCCTGGCACACACAAGAACCCCAGCACCACATACACACAACTAAGTGTTGGAGAAACAAAAACCAGATAAAAATAAATGATTCTCTCTCTCACCTTAAAAAACACACAACAACAACAACACACCTGGTAGTTGAGTAGGGAAGTAAGAAGGCAGCCAAGCAAGAGCCCAGTATCAGAGTAAGTCTTATGGAGAGTCACTGAAGCTCCACCTCCCTAGAGAAGTTCTGGGGACAGCACAGGTCAAGCTCAAGCTGGTGCAACCACAGGAAGGCAGCTGAGGATTTTACACTCTGCCAATCATTAGTGAAGCTCTGCCCACTACAGAACATAAATCCCTAGGCTCTTTTGGATATCCATGAACACAAGCAGAGCAAGGTCCAGTGGCCTGTAGGTGGCCTTCCAGCAAAGAGACCCAGCCCTGACTATTGGGAGTAAAAGGACTTGAAGCCACGTCCACAATAATGGTGGATGAATCAAGGGACTGTGGATGAAAGATTCACAGTGCCTCCCTTTCTGAAAATTTTGCTTGGAGGTCCCAGTGACTACTTGTAGTATTTTTCCTGTGACCCTCTGTACAGAGAAATCTTTTGCCTCTCCTCTTCCTCCTGGAAATTTCTACTGGTTGTATCTTATGTTTTCAGTGATTGGCATTCTTGGGGCAACGGGGTGAATAGTTACATTACAGAGGTTTCTGTTAAAGCCTAAGAGAAACTGATAAGACCCTTTTCTCCTTGGTCATAGGTCAAAAAAATATCCAACATGGAAATATAGCTACTTAAGAACAGATATTTCATAATAAAGAAAGATATTGGGGGGGGGGGCTGGAGCGGTGGCTCAGTGGTTATGGTGCCATACCTGGCATGTGCGAGGATGCAGGTTTGAATTCCAGCACCGCATACACAACGAAGTGTTGGAGCAATGAAAGCCACATGAGAAACTCAATAAAATTGATTCCCTGTCCCACTCTTAAAAAAAAAAATTAGACACTGTTGTAAGAGGAGCTGGAGCGGTGTCTCAGTGGTTGTAGGGCTTGTTGGCACATGCAAGGACCCAGTTTCAAACCCCAGCACCACATACACAACTAAGGATAGGAGAAACAAAAACCAGATGAATAAAAAGACATTTGGAGATATAGCCTGAGATGGATACATGCAAATCAAAATAAACCAGGCAGGTAAATGAGGGTATGAAGTATAAGTATTCTTAGGTACTGCTGATGAGACTATAAATTATTGTAATCCTTCAAAATGTCAAAATGCAAATAGGTTTCAAAAGACTTAAATATATGCATATGCTTTGACACTCCCCCAAAGTCCGTATTTAGAAAATTTAGGGGGTGTATAATTCAATGACTTTTAATAGCATATGTAAATATAATCAAAAAACACTAAGGATATACCAAAACACCTTTTTGAACAATTTCTTTATAGTTACCCTCTCTCCCATTCCTGTGCCCCAGACCACTACTGATTTGTTCATTCTTCTCTATAGTTTTGCGTTTCCAAGAATGTCATATAAGTTGAGTCACAGGGTATATTGCTTCCTTTCAGCTTAATGTGTTTGAGATTCATCTAAGCTACTGGATTTTTTTGAATTGATGATTTAGTGTTGTATATATTTCCTACAGTTTATCCATTTACTAACTGAATGAATTTTGGAGTTATTTTTCATTTGGGGCAATCGTGAACGAGTTGCTGTTCACATGTATGTTTGGTGTGAATGCAAGTCTTTTGTGTGAATAACACTAGGGTAGAAACCCAGGAGTAGGAATGCTGGATCATAAAAACTGTCAGCCCTCCACATTTGTGGATTCTGAACCTACAGATTCAACCAATCTTAGTTGGAAAATGTTTAAAAATTTTTTTCATGCTGAATAAGTACAGTTTTTTCGTTATCATTCCCTAAACTATTTATACCTTTATATTGTATTAGGTAGTACAAATAACCTAGATATGATTTAAAGTATTTAAGAGAGTATGCCTAGGTTACATGCAGATACTGTGCCATTTTATATAAGGGACCTGAGCAGATTTTAGTGTCTGCCAGGAGTGGCAGGTCCTGAAACCAATCGCTGCAGACATGAAGCAATGACTATTTTTGGCTGTAGAGGTGGCAGTATTATTACAAGGAGTCACACTATTTTCAAGATTTGCATTCCCACCAACAGTGTAGGGGTTCCAGTGGCTCCATATCTTCATCAACACTCCATATTTTATTCCTCATTTTTGCCATTCTAATAAGTGCACAGCTCAGAGTTCATTATGGTTTTAATTTGCACTTCCCTAGGGGTTAATGACGTTCAGTGGCTTTTTGTGTGCGTATTTGCTACCTATCATCAGTGGTGAAAACTCTTTCCGTATGTTTCTTTTACTTTTTAATTTAGTTGGTTTTCTTAGTAGAGCTTGAGAGTTCTTCGCATATTTTAGAAACAAATCCTTTGTCAGTGTATTTTCTCCTGCTCTGTAGGTTGTCTTTTCAGTCTCAACAGTGACCAAGAGTTCTACATTTTAACGAAGTCCAACTTATCAGTGTTTTATGTTTCATGTTTGTGATATCATATCTGAGGATTCTTCACCTAACTTCAAGTCATAAAGATTATTTCCATGTTTTATCCTGAGTTTTGTAGTTTAATGTTTTACAGTTTTATCTGATTCTTTTCAGTTAACTTTTGTATACAGTAGGAGGTTTCGTTCCAACTTTTACTATTTTTTTCAATTTTTGCCTATGGGCATCCAATTGTTCCAATACAATTTGTTGAAAAGACTGATTTTCCCCCATGGAATTAAGCCTTTGTTAAAAATAAGTTGGGCATATTTATGCGGATCTATTTCTGCACTCTCCAATATATATCCCATTGATGTATGTCTCTTTAACACACTTTTTTTTTTTTTTTTTTAAGGGAAAGGAGGAAAGAGAACCAATTTTATTTTTCCCTCTGGCCTTTGTTTCTCCAACACTTAGTTGTGTATGTGGTGCTAGGGTTTGAACCCAGGTCCTTGCACATGTCAGGCAAGCATTCCAACCACTGAGCCACTACTCTAGCCCCTCTTTTGGTTACTGAAAATTTTACATAGTATATATAATTCCTCCAACTATATTATTCTTTTTCCAAATTGGTTTAACTATTCCAATTTATTTGTTTTCCATAAAGTTACTTTTTCCATATCTACTGAAAACACTGCTAGGATTTTGATTGATATCGTAATAAGTTTACTGGTCAATCTGAGCAAAATTGACATTATGTGGAGTCTTTTAATCCATGAACAATCTCTCCATTAGACCATCTTTGACCTCTTTCATCAATGTTTTGTAGTTTTAGCATACCAGCCCAATACATAATTTTCAGATTCATACAAAAGTATTTTACTTGGGGACAAACTATGAAAATGTTTTCCAGTTGTATACAGCTAATATGTAGAAATACGATGAGTTTTATAGGCTACCCTTCTATACTGAAAACTTAACTCACATCAGTTCTAGGAACTTTCTTGGAGATTACTTGGGAATTTTTAATAGAAAATTATGTGGTCTGTCAAAGGAGATTATTTCTTCCTTTGTGACCTGTATGGTTTTGTTTTGTATTTTTGGTATATTTACTTACCCCCTACTCCCACCTGGATCATCCTGAGTCCTCCAGTGTGATGAACAGCAGTGGTGAGACTAGACTTTATTCCCAAATTTAAGGGAAAAAATCATTCAACTTTTTTACAAATATGTTGTTAACTATAGGGTTTTTTTTTTTTATGTGTGTGGGGGGTGCTGGGAGTGAACCCAGTGTCTCGTGCATCCAAGGCAAACACTAAACCACTGAGCTGTACCTCCTAGCCTTAGCTATAGGATTTTTGATGGTGTCCTTTATTAGGATGAAGAGATTATCTTCTTAGTTTGTTGAAATTTTTTGTCAGGAATAAATGTTGGAATTTGTCCAAAGTTTTTTCTTCATCTATTGATATGTTCATGTGGTATTTTTCTTTCTTTAAATGGTTAATATAGTAAATTACACAGATTGATTCCTAATCTTTTTCCATGCTGGGCATTGAATCCAGAGTCTCACTAAACAATACTCCCAGCCCTGTTTATACATGCTGAATCAGCCGGCATTCCTACTCTAAACTCACTTGGTCAGAGTGGGTTCTCCCTTTTATATATTAGCCAAAACCCAGAAACTCAAGGGCCAGATGTTTTCTCTCATATGTGGAAACTGGAGTACAAGGAAAGAATGAAAGAATAAGTTCAGAAAATAGACTCAACAAATGGGCTTACCAATGGAACTGGGGCAGCCCTGCCCAGGGTCCAGGGGAGATGGGGAGGGGCGAAGGTAGGGAAGGTAAAAGGGGAATAAAGGATACGTGCATATATCAAAGTGTAACAAGCCCCTTCAATATGTCAAACTACAGGGCTGGGATGTAGCTCAGTGGCAAAGCAGCTGTATAGCATTCGCAATGTCCTGGGTTCGACCCCCAGTTCCAAAAAGTAATAATAATAATAAACAATATGTCAAACTATAATAAAAATAAAATCTTAATTTTTTTGAATGTTTATATCTACACTCGTTAACAATATTAGTACGTAGTTTACCTTTTTGTGCTATCTTTGGTTTTGGTATCAAGGTAATGCTGGACTTTAAATTGGAAAATATTCCCTCCCCTTTAATTTTCCAGAAGAATTGGTATTTGGTAGCATTTGTCCATGAAGCCACCTGGGCCTGGAAATTTCTCTCTGGAAGCATTTTAATTATACATTCAACTTGTTTCATAGATACAGGGCTGTCCTTGTTTTCTATTTTATCTTAAATGAGGTTTGATTGTACACTTTGAGGAAATAGTCCATTTCATCCAGCTTAGCCAATTCATATGTAGTTTTCCCTTACTATCCCTTTAATGTCTGTAGAGTCTGTAGTGATAGCCCTTCTTCTATTCATTCCTAATACTGATAATTTTTAACTGTTTTTGCTTTGTGTCCTTCTAGAGATTAATTTTACTGATATTTTCAAAATAGCAGCCTTTGGTTTCAGCAATTTTATCTATTGTTTTTATGTTCCAATTTTGTTAATTTCTGATCTGTTAGAATTTTGTTATTATCTACCAAGTTCCTGAAGCTCATTTATTTCAATCTTTTTTTTTTAATTTGGATAAATAGTATTGGTCTATCCTCAAGTTCAGCGACTTTTCTGTCTGCTTTGAGCCCAACGAGTTTTTGAGTTATTGTAATCTTCCATTCTAAAATTTTATTATTCTTTGTCCTCTGTTTGCCCTGATTTTCCACTTTTAGCATTTCAAGAGTGTTCCCAATTGCTTGTTTGAATATTTTAATTATGGGTGACAAAGTCTTTAGAAAATATTGTCATTTGTGTTCTTTCTGTAATTGTCCTTCTATATCAAATTTTGTGGCTCTTCAAATGTTGAATAATTATGGACTGTATTCTGGATATTTTAAATATTATAAGAATTTGAGCCCTGTTTATATTCTATGGAGAACGTTGATATTTTCTTTTCAGCAGTCAATGGACCTCATTGGGTTCAGGCAGAAAGTTCCAACATGATGATTATTACCCCAATATCAGTTTAGTTATCAAAACTTTAGCAATGTGGACTGGAGTAGTGGCTCAGCAGTTACAGCACTTGCCTGGCATGCGCAAGGAGATGGTTCAAACCCCAGCACCACATGTACAATGAAGTTTCAGAGCAATGAAAGCCACATGAAAAACTAAATAAAACTGATTCTCACTGTCCCTCTCTTTAAAAAAAAAAAAAAAAAAAAGTGGGACTCCAAATTTCCATGAAGACACCAAAAAGGGCCAAATGCTCTTTCGTGTTGGACCAGGTAGGTGTGCAAGATGCACATTTGGTCAACCAGATACCTTGGGGACCTTGCCACACCAGATATGGACTATTACAGAAGAAAAGTAAACCATATAAAAAAACTTTAGCGATGCTTTTCATATCTGTCATGAATGCATAACAACCTAGAACCTGTGGGATAATCTATTCGTTACTTTAGTTCTTGGCATCTTTGGTATGCTAATTATAATCATATGCACACATCATGTCTCAGGAACGAGACTTGGGAGCTCAAACAACTGTTCACAC
>PVKS010035649.1:0-19922 GCA_004027875.1 Aplodontia rufa | reverse complement strand
TGCAGCTCCACCAACATTGTCAATCATACAAATTTTAATAAAATAATATATAATGTATATAGATTCTGAAAATTGGATTTACCCCCAAGAGTGCCCCCCCAATTACCCACCCTTATCCCTCCCTTCCCCCTCCCACAACATCTCTAAAAAAAGTATTAGGTTGTGTAACATTACATGATATCTGGATTTAACACCTGATATTAGACCACTTCTCTTAATGGCCAGGATCTAGTTCCAGCCTCCACAGATGAGTGAAGACATTTGACCCTTGGTTTTCTGGGTTATGCTGATTTCACTTAGCATTTCTTCCATAGCCATCCATTTACCTTCAAAGGCTGCAATCTCTTTGTTTCTAATTGCTGTGTAAAATTCCATGGTATATGTATACCACAGCTTTTGGATCCATTCATCCAGTGAGGGACATCTGGGTTGTTTCCATGATTTAGCTATTGTAAATTGAGCTGCTGTGAACATAGATATTGCCGTGTCACTATAATGAGCTGATTCTCAATCCCCTGGGAAGAGATCCAGGAGTGGAATAGTCAGATCACATGGTGGTCTCATCCCTAATTTTTTGAGGATTCTCCACACTGCTTTCCAAAGGGGCTGTACCAGTCTGCAGCTCCACCAACAGTGTGTTAGTGTGCCTATCTCTCCACAGCCCCTCCAGCATCTATTATTGTTAATTTTCTTTATTTTTGCCATTCTGACCGATATAAGGTGATATCTTAATGTAGTTTTCATTTGCATTTCTCTGATTACTAGTGATTTAGAGCACTTTCTCATGTACGGTCTGTGCTTGAATGTACTTTTTTTTCTCTTTCTCTTTCTTCTTTTTTCTCCTGTTCTCAACATGTATTGGTGCAATAACTGGAAAAGTTGATCAGTTCATGGACATATAAAAATACTAGCTGTTTTTGTTAACCAGTTCTTTTGTTTTCTGGGTTTTTTCTCTCTCCTTTTTTATTCTTTATTATTATTTTTTTGTTTCTGTTTTTGTTTCTATTTTTGTCTTTGTTCATTTTGTGTTTTCTTCTTTTCTCTCCACTTTCTCTCTTCTTCCCTCCTGGCTATCCTGTCTATCCTTGTCCTGCCTTCTGAGAAGAGGAATTCTTGTCAGTGAATTTAGTATCTGAAGTATATTGTGCCTGACCTGCATAATTTACCTATGCTAGCTTCTACCCTTATGCAATCACCCAAATCTTGTTAATATCTCTTTTACCCCTCCTATATTTTACCACAGTTATCTTTGCTTCCCCTAGGGTCTGTTTTTTCTTTCCTTTTTTAAAATTCCAATAACCCGTACAAGAGTAACACTCACTGTTGGCCTTCAAGCCACAACTCCTGTATATAAAAATGAGGAAAAGGGGAAATAACTCCCATCCTCAACCTCACAGATCTCCATTCAAGGACTCCATGGTTGGGGTCTTAGATGAAAACCAAGAAAAATATATCAAAACTATGATTAGTAACTCAATCAAGAAGTTGAAAGAAGAATTAAGGAAAGAGATCAGAGATCAGTTTCAGGTGATGAGAGACAACTTTTATAAGGAAATAAGGGAACAACTCCATTAAATGAAAGACCATATTTATAAAGAGTTAGACATGCTAAAGACAGATATAGCAGAGCTATCAGAATGGAAAAATACTGTAAATCAAATTAAATCCTCACTAGAAGATACTAACACCAGACCAAACTCAACAGAAAATAGAACCTCAGCTCTCAAAGAACGTACATCAGATAACGAAGACAGGTTGAGCAATGTCAAGTTCAAGGAGGACAGACAAGAAAAGAAACTTATAGTCCATGATCAGAACTTCAAGTAATATTTGATGAGATTAAGAAATAACTTGAGAGTATTTGGGTTGGAGGAAAATATTGAGCAACAAACAGGGGGCATTAAGAATATATTAAGTGAAATTATCAAAAACTTTCCTCATATCAGGATTCACCCAGAATATCAAATCCAAGATGCCCATAGGACACCAAACATACCTAACCAAATAAGAAATTCACCAAGATGTATCATATATAAAATGATTAACAGAGAAACTAAAGAAAGAATTCTAAAAGCAGCTAGGGAGAAGCCCCAAATCATGTTCAGAGGCAGACCAATTAAAATCACTATGGATTTTTCAGATCAGACAATAAAGGCCAGAAGAGCTTGAAACAATATTTTTCAAGCCTTGAAAGAAAACAATTTTTAGCCAAAAATAATATACCCTGAAAAACTCAGCTTTAAATGTGACAGAGAAATTATATGCTTCAATGATAAATTCAAGCTAGCAAGATACATGAACACAAACCCTGCACTACAGAATATTTTCAAGGATATTCTTCATTCAGAAGAACATGCTGATAATTCTCTAATCCCTTAAACAAGAGAGTGTCTATAATCACAATACACACCAAAAGAAACTCAAGATGGCACAAAACACAGCAACAACCACAAAGTCTGGAACTCTGATTCCCATATCTATTCTAACTCTGAATGTGAATGGTCTCAATGCCCCAATTAAAAGACACAGATTGGCTTACTGGATCAAAACACAAAACCCAACAATTTGTTGTCTACAAGAGACACACCTCACACACAAAAATAGACACAGACTGAAAGTGAAAGGGTGGCAAAATATCTACCAGGCCTGCGGTCCAAAAAAGCAAGCTGGTGTGGTGATCCTAATAGCTGATAAAGTTAATTTTGATCCAAAGCTACTAAGAAAGGACAAAGATGGACACTGCATCATACTAAAAGGGACAATTCACCAAGAAGACATAACAATAATTAACATTTATGCCCCTAATTACAACTCCCCCTGATGTATGGAAAAAATACTCAAGAATATTAAACCCCTCATTGATCTCAACACAATAATACTGGGAGACTTTAATACACCATCATCAACATTGGACAGATCATCAAAACAAAAAATAAAGATATCTCCAATCTGAACAACTCTATCAACCAGTTGGGCTTAACAGACATCTACAGAGTATTCCACCATTAATTGGCTGAATTTACCTTCTTCTCAGCACCTCACAGATCCTTCTCAAAAAAGACCATATCCTAGTCCACAGAGCTAACCTTAACAAATACAAAAAAGTCAATATAGTCCCATGTATCCTGTCAGACCACAATGCCATGATCTTAGCAATCAACAATAAGAAAAACAACAGAAGCTACTCTAATACTTGGAAATTGAATAATTCCCTCTTAAACGAAGAATGGATAAAAGACCAAATCAGATCAGAAATCTAGAAATTCTTGGAACTGAATGAGAATGATGAAATGACATATCAAAATCTCTGGGATAGTACAAAAATATTCTTAAGAGGTAAGTTTATAGCACTGAAAGCATACATCACATATGGGGAAAGAGCCCAAAGGAATAGTCTTATGCTCCAACTCAAACTCCTGCAGAAAGAGGAACAATCCAATCTAAAAGCTAATAGAAGGCAGGAAATAGCTAAAATTAGTGCTGAAATCAATGAAATTTAGAACAAAAAAACGATACAAATTATCAACAAAACAAAGAGTTGGTTCTTTGAAAAAATAAATAAGATCGACAGACTCCTTGCCAACCTCACCAAAAAGAAGAATGAAGTGAAGCAAATCAACAAAATCAAAGACAAAAATGGAGATGTCACCACAGACTCGACCAAAATCCAGAAGATTATCAGAACTTATTTTGAAAATTTATACTCTGCCAAGTTTGATAATCTGGAAGATATGGACAGATATTTGGCCAAATATGACACCTCCAAATTAACACCAGAAGACACTGAAAATCTAAATCAACCTATCTCAAGTACTGAAATTGAAGCTGCAATCAAAAGCCTTCCAAAAAAGAAAAGCCCTGGACCTGATGGATTCATGGCAGAATTCTACCAAATTTTTACAGAAGAATTAACACAGATCCTCTATAAGCTTTTTGATGAAATTGAAAGGGTCCAAACACATTTTATGAAGCAAATATAACACTGATACCAAAATTCAGCAAAGACATATCAAGAAAAGAAAACTACAGACCTATTTCCCTGATGGACATAGACCCAAAAATCCTTAATAAAATTCTAGCCAATCGGATCCAAAAATGCATTAAAAAGATAATACATCATGATTAAGTGGGCTTCATTCCTGGAAAACAGGGCTGGTTCAACATTTGCAAATCAATAAATGTTATTCACCACTTAAACAGAATTAAAAATAAAATTAATATAATCATCTCAATCAATGTGGAAAAGGCCTTTGATAAAATTCAACACTGTTTTATGCTCAAAACTCTGGAGAGGATAGGGATCAAGGGAAGATATTTTAACTATGTAAGATCCATTTATGATAGATCCATAGCCAACATTATGCTCAATGGACTGAAAAGCATTTCCATTGAATTCAGGAGCAAGACAAGGCTGTCCACTTTCACCACTCTTTTTCAGTATAGTCCTTGAAACCCTTGCCAGAGCTATCAGACAAGAGAAGGAAATAAAAGGAATTTGAATAGGAAAAGAGTAAGTCAAGTTGTCTCTATTTGCTGATGATATGATCCTCTACCTAGAAGACCCTATAAGCTCCACCAGAAGACTTCTAGAGCTTATAAACAATTTCAGAAAAGTGGCTGGTTATAAGATCAATACCAATAAATCATTAGCTTCCCTATACTCCAACAACAAGGACACTGAAGAAGAAATTAGGAAATCTGTCCCATTCACCATCTCCTCCAAAAAAATAAAATACTTGGGCATAAATCTTACAAAGGATGTTAAGGACCTATACAATGAAAAATATCGAACTTTAAAAAAATTTGCAGAAGATCTGAGTAGATGGAACAACATTCCATGTTCATGAATAGGTAGAGTCAATATCATCAAAATGGCCATTCTACCCAAAGCCCTATACATATTTAATGCAATCCCCATCGAGATACCAATATCATTCTTCACAGATATAGAAAAAGCAATACTCAAATTCGTATGGAAGAACAGAAGACCCAGAATAGCCAAAACATTACTCAGTAAGAAGGAGGAAGCAAAAATTATAAATTATAAATTATACTATAGGGAAAGAGTAATAAAAACAGCATGGTAATGCTATCAAAACAGAATTGAAGACCAATGGAATAGAATAGAGAATTCTGAGATGAACCCTCATACCTTTAACTATCTGATATTTGATAAAGGGGGCAAAAGCATAGTGTGGAAGAATGATAGCCTGTTCAACAAATGGTGTTGGACAAATTGGACCGCCATATGTAGACAACTGAAATTGGATCCTTACCTTTCACCCTGAACAAAAATTAAATCAAAATGGTTCAAGGACCTGGATATTAAACCAGCAACTGTACAATTGCTTGAAAAAGAAGTAGGATCAACATTACATGATGTAGGGGTCATCACAGCTTTCCTTAACAGAACTCCCATGGTGCAAGCAATAAAATCAAGAATAAATGCATGGAATGCAATTAAACTAAAAGCTTTTGTACAGCTAAAGATTTAGTCAAGAGTCTCAATGGGAGAATATTTTTGCCTGCAGAGACAGAGGGCTAATATCCAGAATATACAAAGAACTCAAAAAACTAAACACCAAAATCACAAATAATCCAATTAATAAATGGGCTATGGAACTAAAAAGAAACTTCTCAATGGAGGAAGTCCAAAAAGCCCATAAATGTATGAGAAAACACTCTACATCACTAGCAATAAGAGAAATGCAAATCTAAACTTCACTGAGATTCCACCTCACTCCTGTCAGAGTGACAGAAGTGAAGAATATGAACAATGACAGATGCTAGAGGGGGTGTGGGAAAAGAGGAACGCTGTTACATTGCTGCTGGGACTGCAAGCTGGTACAGCAACTCTGGAAAGCAGTGTGGAGACTCCTCACAAAATTAGAGCTGGAACTGCTTTTTGACCCAGCTATCCCACTTCTGGGTATTTTCCCAAAAGAGCTATTTGCGGCATATTATCAAGATATAGCTTCTTCAGTGTTTATAGCAGCTCAATTTACTATAGCTAAATTATGGAACCAACCCAGATGCCCCTCACTTGATGATTGGGTCAAAAACTTTTGTACATATATACAATGGAATACTACTCAGCTATCAGAGAAAATGATATTATGGCATTTGCAGCCAATTGGATGGAGATGGAAAACGTTTTGCTAAGTGAAGTATCCTAATCTCAGAGACTAAAGGGCCAAATGTTTTCTCTCATTTGTGGAGCTAGAATACAAGTGGAAACAGTATGATAAATAGCTAACCTAACAATTACCTCAACATGTATGAATTTTTACACGATTGTGGGGAACATTGTCTAGGATGCTGGGGGATGTAGGGAGAGGGGTAGGGAGCGGGGAAGGGAATGGGAAGGATATCAAGGAGAACAGAGGGAGGTAGTATAGGGGAACCTAATCAGAGGGGAACCTCTGACTTCCAGGAGAAGTCCAATTAACTTGGGGCTTAAGTAGGGGGGAACATAAGGGGGAATCCATGGTCTGGCACCAGCCTTGGCTTGTTCTGTCATTACACTTTTGTTCTTGATTGTTTGATGATGAATCCCTCCTAATTTTAAGACCATGTTTAGTGAATAAAAAAATTAAAAAAAGAAGTACTGATATCACTTCTCAGGGTTCTGGTGACTCTGACTTATGTTCTGAGGAAGTTGGAGATGAAGGGTGACAATCAGCACAGACACAGAGGGCACCTGAAAATACAAATACACAGTGAGAAGGGGGAAAGGAAAAATTTATTAGGACTTGTGTCAGAAGAGATGGAGAAGGTTGGAGGCTGCCCCAGGACTGTGAGACTTCTCTCTACATGGCTAGTGAGAGTGGAATGAGATAAGGAAAAGAGGCAAAGACCCGGCATATACAGTCCTCCTGGTCCCCACTGGGGGTCCTGGGGTTGCCTAGGCCTCTTTTTATTTCCTACCTTCTGTTAAAAGAGGAATGTTCACGTAGATGTATTTCCATCATGACTGCCCCAGACCCTCCCTGAACCCTAGTATTGGAGTTCAGCTCAAACTGCCAACCTTGGAGGACTAAGGATTTGCTTTCCATCTTGGGGGAGTCCTGGGAGGAAGAACCTGCTGATTCAAGCTAAAGTCCTTGCTTAGGGTATTCTGCCACACCAGATTGGTCACTACTACTGAGTCCCCATCAGTGAGCATAGGTTCCAGCCCTGAGACCAGGGCCCCTATGAGTACAGGGTTCTTACTGAGCAACTAGTTGAGCAGGGACATCAAGGTGGTACCACATTGCCCTCTGGTAACCCAGGGACACACAATGCCCGGACCTAAAGCCTGCTGGTTTCTGTGTCTCTATTCAGACAAGGATGACTGATTATAGAAATGTCAATTCTAAAAGATTGTGATTATTAAAAATGAAATTTCTCATTGTAGTTAGGAGTCCTTATCCATACAAAGTACCAACTGGTGCACATAAAACATTTTGAAGTGTAACTGTCCCCATAGTAGCTTCTAGCATAACATACATGACTTGCTTTGCCTCAGGCAACACAGAAGCAGAGAAAGACACATTAACTTGATGATCTGGTAGGGATAAAGATAAAGATATATTATCAGGTATCCCCTAGGAATAATATCATTGGCACATTTAAAAGATATTAGCTAATGCTTCAAATTCATGAGACATTTCAGAATTATGTTGCAGAGTACTTTTGATGATGATTTGTAATGAGCTAAAAATTATCTTGGCATTAACATTTACCAGAGAACACTGTTCCATGTTCTTTTATTTTATGAAGTGATCCTTATATTCCCCAGGTTACATTTTTCTCTGTACTTTTGTCATAATTCCTTCTGGTTTTTTCTTTTCCTTTTTTTGTATTAGATAGAATACAATTTATTTATATTGTAAACAGTATTGATTTCCAACCTGTGTGTTTTTTCCTCACTGTTTTAGGTGAGTGTAAGCTAATTGTGATGTTTTAATGTTCAGCAAAGCTATTGTATATTTGGAAGGAAAATTAAAAAACCATCACTTCTTTCCCTATCTATATTTGATTTACTTGGGCAAATTATCCCCACATGTCCAGATTCCCGGGATCATTGGTAAATAACCCATGATTAGGATTCCCTGCTTCCCTCATTCCTCTTTCCTCAGGACAAACAGTTCTTTTTTTCATTCAGGCCAGGCAGGTCAACCTTTGGATGAAAAATCTTCAGTGACTCCTCATTCCTATTTGAATAGAACCAAAATTTAGCTGTGATGTCTTCATAATCCAGTCCCTGCCCACCCCACAGCTCCTCCCCCTACTATGCAGTCTCCATCTACACTCTCTTCTCTGTCCTTGGAGGCCCTGAGCTCCTGGCCCTGCCATTGTCTTCATGCAGTTCCTTGTCTGTCAGGTGGACATGGGCTTTATCTTGGGATGATGATGGATACAGTCATTTTAGAAATTTGACCATGTGGTAAATCAAGGCATTCACAGAGCACCACAAAACAGCTTTAGAATATGTTTTATACAAAGGTTATGTGGACATCTTCAAATTTACAAAATTCAGTGGAGAAGATCCCAAGGTACCCCAGGTATCCATTATTCTAATTCTGCATCATCAGTATCCCCTGTGTGTTTATTCTTCCACTATGCTTTACTTCTCACTACACACACTCCTTGAATAATATTTAAGCAATTTTCAAATGCCATGCCACTTACTTTGTATAAAGTTTAATATACACAAATTTGTGATGATCCCAATTCTTGTGCATTAAGGTAATGAAATCCAAGTGATTTCCTATACATGATTTGTGATATATTATCCTCAATAGTTAGGTAATGTAATTATTGCCCAGACTGAACAAATAAGGAAGTGCAAGAGATTCAGTTAGAAGATGAATAGGGTGATACGTTGGATGAGACTAAAGTACAGATTGACACATCAATCCTTACACAATCATTTGCTGACTTCCTCCCTCTACTTTTAATGGAGAAGACTTGGTTCTGTGAGCATAAACCTCACCAACCAGGTTTCATTTCTTCACTTGTGTTTCCAACAGAGTCCTTGGTGGGGTAGGTTGAGTAGGCTACTGTGAATTCATTTGTCATATGGTGTTCTGTATTTTACATTTATTGAAGGTTAATTATCTAACAAGCTTGGACAAGTGGGATATTACAAATGCTAGCTGCAATTAGCCTGTACATTGAAGGTTTATTTGTTCAGGGAGGTTAATCACAGTCAATAGACATTGCCTCCACTGTTCCCTGTGATTCCTTTACTTATTTCCAACAGGCTCATTGTGTCTTGTTCTACATTTTCTGCATGAACCTTTGAAGACTAATCAATCAGCCTGGTCTAAAGTCATATACGGATGCTATATCCAGATGCCAATCATCCATTTACAATGCCAGCACATTCCCCTCTCCTGATCTCCATATACGTAGATCAAATTTCTTACTATCTCTTATAAAATGAACTCAAAGCCACAAACTCAAAACAAGAGAAATGAGGAATCTTTCCATTTATGCCATGTCTGCTTGTATCCTGGGATTACACTTACGTGAACTACTCATTCATTCAAAAAAATATATGCTGAGTTTGTCCTTAGAGCCATTCTGAGTTTTGGGCTTTGTAGATGCTGTCAGGACAGAACAAAAATAACAAAATCCCCTTTGCCAGAGTGCTGAGCTATGAGTGTATGAAATAGTGTTCAGATTCACAAAATGTGAAGATACGCACCTCTTCATGCCCTGTGTCTCCATATGGATCACCAGGACCAATGGAAAGAGTTTTCAGTCTTTACCTGGAAGACATGAAGTCCAGAGGGAGACCCAAGGGTCAGGCTTGCTCTTTCCTAGCAACTTCCAATTGAGGAAATTAGCTGGGGTCTTGAGAAAACTGGCAATTGCCCCTGAATGCAGCACCCTAAATGCTGTAATTACCTTGCACTATGCCCCAACTCCTAAACCACCACCACTTTTCCCACACAGAGGGCCAAGCTTCTGACACATGGATCCTTGCAGTACACACACAAAAGGAATTATCATTTCAGGACTCCAGGGTACATTTGCTCATTGTTAAGACCCAGAACCTGGCCCTGTTTTCTTTATTGTGTCTGCTTTTCTCTTATAATGACAAACTGATCTTCTTGGGTGATGCTGTAAGGGAGAAGTGGCTCATAAAGATGGCATATGCTTTGTAAGACAAATCTTCCAAAATTTTTACTCTACTAAGTTTGTAACAAATGAAGATAATATTTTTAATTGAGAAATTTATTTGTTGAACAATCATACAAGTTTTTAACAAAATAATATAAAATGTATATAGATTCTGAAGATTAGATTTACCCCCAAGAGGGCCTGCCCCAATTACTCACCCTTATCTCTCCCTTCCCCTTCCCACAACATCTCTAAAAAAGTATTAGGTTGTGTAACATTACACCTTATCTGGATTTAATACATGGTAATAGACCACTTTCTCAATGGCCAGGATCTAGTTCCAGCCTCCACAGATGAGTGAAGACATTCAACCCTTGGTTCTCTGGGTTATGATGATTTCACTCAGCATAATTTCTTCCATAGCCATCCATTTACCTTCAAAGGCTGCAATATCATTGTTTCTAATTGCTGTGTAAAATTCCATGGTATATATGTACCAACAGGTTTTGGATCCATTGAGGATAATTTTTTTATGTTCAAAATTTAAAATAGTTTGTCAGAATATATCACAATTATTCTCCTCTACAGTGTCTTTGTTAATATGTTCTTTTATAATTTCAAACATACCTTTAAAATTATTTTTCCCATTTAAAAAATTATTGAGGAGTTGTGTTATTGTATAATCATAAATGCATATATAGTAACAATGTGATATAACCCGGATCCTAAGCCAAAATCAATCACCCCCCCCATCACCTACACCTCAGACTCTTGCTTGGCCTTTCTTTATTTCCCCCACAACAGATATGTTTGTCTATTTTCCAGAATTAAATGATATTTGGCTTCTTGGGGGAGTAAACAGTAAGGTACATTGGATTTTTTTGTCACATTCACACATGCACACAATTAAACAATATAATTTGACCACATTTTCTCTTTCCTCCTCAATCTCCAGTCCTTTGCCTCCACTCTACGGATGTCCCTTGATTTTCATGAGTTCTCCTACTTTTGAATTTCTTTTAGTGTGTTTTGTGGAGAGAAGAATAAAGATAATTCACACATGAGTTAGACTTGACTTTGAGAGGAATGTGCCTCTTCCCCTAACATTCCTGCCCTGAAGACCCTTGCCCTGTGTCATGCTGGCAACATGTCATCCCAAGACTGTGTTTCTGAACCCTCAACACACACTACAGGTTCTGCGGAGACTAGGCAGGGAATATGCACTGCAGGCAGAAGGGCCAGGTTTTCAGCTCTGTGACTAAGATTTTCCTCATTCACACATGAAGGATCAGTTTTTATAAATTCCCTTAAGACTAAGCAAAGAAGTTTCATTGGCTGAAATACATGTACTTACCTAGAAATTTACATTTAGTATTAAATTTTGGAAACTAACTGTCCCTTTGGATCTTTTTTGTCCGTTTTAGACCACACTACAGTTTTCTAAAATTTTGGTGAGAATGATATGCAATATTTTCCGGTTTCAAAGATGCTCCTTCCGCATTTCACGTTATATAATCCACTTTATATACATATAATCATAACTGTGTATTGTATCACTATAACACCAAAGACTTCTCTTGGCAGCAAAATGTTGCTTAGCCCAAACCAGAGTGTGTGAGTGAGTGAGTATGTATGTGTTTCTGTGTATTTTTACCACTCATTCATAATTGAACAACAGATGATAAATTTATACACTGATTTCCAACAATATGTCTTTAATTATAAAATATATATTAAAAATAAGACATTTTGGAACTCTGAACAATAGATTTGGTGGCCTTTACTGAAGCAATGGAGAAGAGGTGTACTAAGCCCACACTAGCCCAATGCAAATTAATCATAAGAATATGGAAGATATTAGGAGGAAAGAGTGAGGCTGAGGCAGAGTGTTTGTGTCTCACTTCCTAATGTGCATGTGTCACTGTGGAGATGGTTGCTGAACCACAGAGCACAGTAATATATGGACTCATCCTCCGCCTGGGCCCCAGTGATGGTGAGGGCAGCTTTGTCTCCAAGCAGGGAGCCTGTGTATCGGGCAGGGACTCCGGACACCCTGGTACTGGTGTCACCTATTACACCCTGAGGTACCTGGTTGGGCTTCTGTTGGATCCAGCAAGCATAGTTACTAGTGGTGACAGCCCCAGTACTGGATCCACAGGTGAGTGTGACCGTCCCTCCTGGAGTTGTGGTCAGTGAGGTTTCCTGAGTCACCACAGCCTGGGAATAGGTGCCTGAATATAGAGAGACCCAGTGATCAGGAGAGAATTGGGGACTGAAGATTTAGTGTTGCTTTTGCAACCCCAACCCCAGCCCCAGCACAGAAAGTTGCCCCTGACCTGTGCAGTGAGCCAGAAGTGTGAACAGGAGAGGGGCCCAGGCCATTTTGCAGATAGCTCAGGGCTGAGATTTTCAAGTCTGTTCATCACACAGGCAACCCCACGATTTTATTATAACCCTCCACACCTTGCAGGGGGTGGAAATTTCATTCAAATGAGCTCCTGTTTTAGGGGAACTCAGCTGGCCAGATCACAGTTACTGAGTTTTCTGTCATACATCAGTGACCATGTGCTTTTGGTTCCTACACCTAGAGGACCATTTTTCAGCTGCTTTTTCTTTTCTAGAGATTGGCCAACAATTCCTTATTGTTTCCTAGAGGGCTTTTGTCAATGGAAGCTGTACTCAAGCATATCTTTCCCTATTTGTAATGAGAAGCATGGTCTACATGTACATCGATGTACAGGACTTAATAAGAGAAGCATTACAATTAAAGAGGCATTGGATTATAAAAGTAAACATGGGAAAGTGATTTGTACTTTATTTATCTCTTCCCCAAACTTGTTACTTCATCAAAGAAGATATGTCAGTGGCCATTGGAGGAGGGATTGGGAGAAAAGATCTACTGCTTCAAGACTAAGGTACCTTGTCAGGCTGGAGAAGATACAGCTACTGACTTCCAATCAGTTAGCAAAGAGCCCAGTCCTCAGGTAGGGATCTTTTAACAGAATGGTCTTTACTGAGCAGCTCCCATTTTAGGGACTACAGAGTAGTTCCACTGCTCCCTCTACTGGTCACAGTGCACCTGCTCACCATGACCATAGTTTAGGCAAGCTGAGGTGAAATGATTGGGTTATAAAAACCTTAATCCCATTAGTAGGATAATTCCCTTAACTGGCAACGGTAGGCTGGTAGGGTGTGCCTAGAGGAGTGATTCACTGGGGGCATGCCTTTGGGGTATCTGAATGAAAATATTTTTCTGTGTGCCCTTATATATTGGACATATGTAACTTGATTCATTTTTTTTTTTTACAAGGCTTCACATTTAGATTTTGCCTTAAGCCTCAGAGGAGACTTTAGACTTAGACTTTTGGGCAATATTGGAACTGTTAGCCAAGGCAGTATCTAGGAGGGAAGTGGGCAGGGCAGATCATTGTTCCTAGCATCACTCTCCTGTCTATATTGCTTTGAGTACATAGAGCTGTCCTCACTGCCATGGTTTGCCCCACAGTCATAGTCAGCATCATCTTATTCCTTAATGTTTTGATGATCGGGTACTGATCCAAGCCAGAGCCTGAACCTGAAATGTGATCAGGATCTCATACTCTTTGAATAATCTCATAAAACCACTACTACCCAGAGACCTTCCCTGGACTCAGCTGGTTCCAGTCCACACCCTAAACACTGTAGTGATGGCTCAGGTTATAGGTGAGTTTGATGTGAGACAGATGCAGCGAGTGACTTGGAGAGAGACTCTGGAAGCATAGATCTTTATAGTGTTCCTGCTGGGAGGCAGGTGAAGAATTATTGACAGGTAAAGAACAGAGGTGGGGGACTAGGTCTGGGTAGTATTGGTGTCAATTGGTGTCATTGACAATTGCTCACCCTTGACCTGTGGTCCGGAGGATGAGAAGAGAAATTCAGGCCATGGTAGAGATGCCCTAATGCTGAGTCCTTCAGGCCCTCAACTGAGCCAGTGTTCCCAAGCATCTTATCCCCTAAGCATCTTCATTGGCAAGTCCTAATCCCCTTCCCCATGTAAACCTGATTATTCAGTCCTTCATAAGAGATGCCCTAGCCACATTTGCTGATTGATCTTGACTGTTGTCATTTGGGTGTCTGACTGCTTCCCATGTAGACACCTGACTGCTCTCCCATGGGGAAAGTGATAGAAGATTTCCACGATTTGATTTAACCCATGTATGTACTGGTAGAAATTGAATCTGCAAAGAAAGTGAGTGGAGCTGTCAAAAAAATCTAAGAAACTGATTATTTTGTCTTCTCTTATTGAAATTTGAGTTTTCCTTCATAAGCTGTATTATTGCCTTGTCCCTGTAATGAACACATTTGCATTTCATAGAAAGTAATTATGCTAAATCTTAATTGTTTTTTTCCATTGTCACTTAATCATAATATTTTATTTTCTTTAGATTTCTGTAAAGTAGTTATATTTGTCTAAAAAGTGGTAGGAGTAAAACTGAACAGAAAAGAAAGAACAATGTATTATATAGGTAATAGAACAATGTATTATATAGGTAATAGGTGCATAGTGAGTTATATTCATCTTTTTTAAAAAAATCATAATCCCTAGGGCTCATCTGTTGGACCAGTGGAGATATGTTTTGCTTAAGCTTGACTTACTCCATTAAATTGTGCATAACTGTGCTTTACCACCCTTGTCCCATATGACCATATCTCAGACCTCTACAGGGTTGGTCCATGCTGTATAGATGCCTATGTCTCTTCACTAGGCTGAGCCAGGATAAGGAGGGGGTTGACTTCCCCTGTGAGAATCAGACAGGAAGTTTCACAGGTATAATGATGATTGTGCTGTGCCAGTCAGCTTTCAATTACTATAACAAAATATATGGCATAATAATTTTAAAAAGAGGAAATGTTAATATTGGTTCTCAGTTTTGAAGGTTTCTTCCCATAGTTAGTTGGCTCCTTTCTTTTGGGCTTGTAGTGAGGCAGTGCATCATTATGGGAACATTTGAAAGCAGAAGGTTCTTATGGTGGCATGACATAAGGAGAGAAGAACAGAAACTGGAGATCCACAATCCCCTTCAAAGGCATACTCCCAATTACCTTCCTATTATATCAAGTTGAGGACCAAGCCATTAACACACAGCAGACAGCCCAAATCTGACGTACAGCAATGGATTTACATAGCTACAGTGACAAATTTGGAATTTTATGGCCGGACTCAGAACAGGGAGCCTTCAAGATGCAGGTGAATATGACTATCATGTGCAGGATCTAGATATTAAGTGCAGGATTCAGGTGAATGTGATTACCATGTGAAGGATATAGAAATTGTGTGTGAGAATCAACATGTGATGTAATGAACAAGAAAAGGGCATGCTTCTCAGACTGATAGAATATTTCAGCTGAGGTGTATGTCCCATACAGGGCCTATGCATTCAAATCCCAGCATACCTTAGGATTTTGGCACCAGGATCCCACTTGATCCCTTGTGGACAAAGAAAATGTTCACACAGCATGGGGAGCGGGGGGATCAAGTTGTGAAAGTCAGAGCCTGGTCCTGCTTTCTCCAAACATCACTGAATGATTCAGAATTGTTTATTTGCATTGAAAATATGTCTGTAGCATGGACTTGATAAGAAAGACAGTTGTGACAGGTAAAGTTTTGACTTGAAATTGTTTTGTGTAAATAAACAGAATATAAAATTTGTCATTTTATCATTTATGTGTATATAATTTATCATATTAAGTATATTCACAATGTGAAGCAATTATAACCACCATCTATTTCCAGAACTCTCCCTTCTTATGGAATTGAAACTCTGTATCCATTGAAAGATTATCCTCCTATTTTTTCAGGCCTTGGTCACTGGTGGTGAATGGATTGGTAAACTGAATTTGGCAGAAGAACCCAGGGCTGCAGGGCCCCAGCCCAACATAGCAAGAAGAGACAAGAGAGAAGCTTCTGTGGTAGTTATTAGGATAATCTTCTTGACCTAGGTCTGGACTTTCCTGGACTGTTCTTTCTATCCCTGAAGGACCGTATTGATGCATGCTTCCCAACCTGGGATACAGTACCAAATATTACCATGACAATATGTCCAGTAATTCCATTTTCTAAGTGCAGTATATAAGGAAATAATACTGAGAGCCCAAGGCTCTTATTGGGGAATACAACATATGACTCATTACCTCTTACTACCTCCATTTCTTGGAAATGTTAATAACCTCTGGATATTAATGTGCTCTTTTTGGCCCAAGTCCTCTCTGGTGGTCAAGGTGAATTTCATCAAAACAACATGGATTCTATGTGTTAATACGCAGAAAAATGTTTGAATATATGGTAAAAATGAGCCTGCCTTATACTTTTCGTATATTATATGGTTCATATTGGTTGATTGTCATTATTTTTCTAGTATTGTGAAAAAGTGTGTTATGTGCTGTTTTAAGTATTTGGAATATTTTCTTGCATTTCTTAGTAATATACTCTATGATGCCACATGACTTGGAGATGTATTTATACACCTTGGAAACCTAGACACATGATTGGTGGAGCCATTGTAGTCTGATGTAGAACACTGAGAATGAGAAAAATAGAATGACCCACCACTTGTGTCTAAATTCCAGCAGAAAAAGGCAGTGAAAATATGATCATAAGTAGTCTTTAATTTGTCCCCAAATGACCTGCATCTTCAGTGACTGAAGCAGGGAAGATTGAGGTCATTATGGAGATATCTTCAGAATGGGAGTTAATGATTTCTCATTTTTTATGTTGGGACATCCTTACCCCAATGTTCTCTATCAGGAAAGTCTTCCTGTTCATGTTTTTGCATGTAAATTTATTCGTTCTGTTGTTATCAATCTATCACAGACATCAGGCCAGAACAATAAGTATATGAGGGTAGAGGATGAGATATGAAGCAAGGGTAAGAATCACAGCCCACTGTTTATTAGGTTCATGGGGTTCAGGCACAAGAAAGTCACACTTAAGTGAAGGCACTTCTTTCCCAATAGTCCAAAAGGTTGTAGGGTTTTCCTATGTGGCCTGGCCTTAGAGACCTGTCCTCTCAGATCCAGTCCAACAGAACCATTGCTGAACTCACATCCCAACAGCAACAGTATTACATATGAAAAGTATACGGCAGTCTCATTTTTACCATGTACTCAAACACTCTTTTGCATGTTAGCACATAAAATGCATGTTCTTTTGCTAAGAATTTATCTCATCTCCACAAGTGTTAGGTCATCATGTTGTATCTCCTTTGTCCCCTTTGACCCCACTCAGCTATCATGGAATAGTGTCCTGAAATTACTGTAGATGAATCTTTCTGTTTGACCCTGTCAGAACAAAATTGAATAGGTGTACTCCTATGTTTGGGCCAGACATTAGTTGTTCCTCATCCCTTGTCTGCTAAATACATGCTGTGTTGTGTAGTCCTTGTATTATCAGAAGTTTCAGCATAACCAGGTCTTTGAGTTTGCTTCTCCTGTGTTCCTGGAGTTATCAATATAGGATGACAAAATCCCAAGTTCAAGGATTAAAATTCCTCCAAAGCATCTGTATGTTAATATCTGAGAATATGTCACCACAGGTTATTCTAAGACTTTAATTTCTTGTTGAAAGTCTTTTGTTAGGCTCACCCATCCCCTGTGGAAAGGGCCCTGGAATGTTATGGCTGTCTTTTCTAGGAGAACATCAGGAATAATAGCAGGAAAAAGTGTCCTTATTAGGAAAATGTGTCCTCCTCACTTGTTTCCCACTCTGGGTTTTAATTCATTCTTCATAGTTAACCTGGAAGTTCATTGTGTTATTGTGAATCTCACTCTGATCTATTTAAGGTGTATTAACCTATTTTTATAATTGTTGTGTATGTGAGGATTGATATAAAGGGATCCCCCATTTGTGGAGGTTCTTTCTCTACACTTGAATAAGTGGTCTCCATGGCTTGTTATTTTCCCCACTATTTATTTCATAAGTGCTTCAAAGACTGATACTGAAGAAAAACAGAATTTTCTGGAAATATTTATAAAATATTCACACTATCTGTGATAATATGGGTTAGGACCATAGTCTAAATTCCCCAAATGACTGAGTTTTGGCAAATGTCATCCCAAACAGAGAAACATAGATGCAAAGCAATTAAGATTCCTGAGTGTATTAGTCCGATATTCACCACTGTGACCAAAATACCTGACAAGAACAATTTAGAGAAGAAAAAGTTTATCATTGGTTCATGATTTTAGAGGGCTCATTTCATGGTCAGTCCAACTCCTTTGCTCTGGGCTTGAGGTGAGGAAAAACATCCTGGCAGAAGGGCCTGGTGAAATAAAGCTGCTTAACTCAACGGTGAACTACTTTATCTAGCTATATTCTACCTACCTATAGTTACCACCAAGTAATCCATTTAAATTATTAATCCATCACATGGATGAAGTTGCTGATTAGGTTATACTTCTCATAATCTAATCATGTCACCTCTTAACAGTTCTGCATTGTCTCACATGAGATTTTGGAAGATACTTCATACTGAAACCATAACACTGAGATGAAATAGGAGAACATGAGCATGTGATGGTTTGGAGAACCATCTCCTTCATGGGGAAGTTTCAAAATTTAGAATATCCTCAAGGATGTAACCTTAGAAGAAAGGCAGAAATTCATATGTTTTGAGGGTTTAGGGCTCAGGGAATGCTAAGTGAACCTGAGCCAGGAAAAGGGAACATCTACAGACCAGTCCATAGGCATCTGGATCTCTGAGTTGTACATGCTGGATTCTACCTTCTCATTATCCCAGGTCATCCAGGATCATTGTATGTGGGAAGCAACTTTTGCTCCTACAAACAAATTGATTATTTGCAGTGGGAAACCAGCAAGAAAATGAGTTATTTTTGTTAAATCCAAACTCTGCTTTAGTAGAGGGAGTATCTCAGGAGCCCTCAGCAGGAGCTGGTGTACTATAGCACGCTGTTGATTAATGGGTCAGACAGGAATAGTGAGGGGTAGTTTATATCTCATCTCCTCATGAACAAGAGCTCTTGATGACATGGATGGAGGTCATAGATAGCTGTGTATCAGTGATAATCAGCCTTGTTTTGAGGGTAGTGCTCACAGATGGTAAAGGAGGCCACATTAACAGTACCAGAGCTGGAGAATCGGGCTGCGACTCACCTGAAAGTTGATCATTGTCTTCCTAGGTCACAAACTTAAAGGTTGTTCCTTGAAGCCCTTAAGAAACCCGCCTAGGTTTCCAGTTGCCATGGTTACTGCAAAGAACTCTGCTGTTCCTTGTCCCGAAGTTGACTTTGAAATTGGAGTTTTCCCAAGGGTTTTAGGTGAGGAGTGAGTTGAAGCAATGATTGGGAAGTTTCTGTTGCTTTTAATTCCTCAGGAAAACCCCTAATATCTGACTTGATGAAAAACTCATAGACTGAAAGAGAAGTGAAGGACACAGTCTTTGAAGGATCAGAAAGCCAGCAATAGGAGTCCCTGTGGTCCTGAATGGTGCCAGCTGTAGGAAAGTCACCTATATGGAACCTGATTAACCAGACATCCTGGGAGCAGGCTAAACATTTTCACAGAAATGGTGGAGTGTCCCTTTCCTTATCCATGTTGCACAAGGAGATTTGCTGTCCTCAGTCCCCAACCTCCTCCATGAATAACCCCTCTGGGATACCACATTTGAAGGTATTGGAAACCAAGGGTGAGGCAAGCCAACTCAGCTCTGTTGAATTCCTCCTGGGTTTGTGTCTTCAGGCAGCTTTTCATAGTTAGTGCCTCGACCCTGGGACACAGTATGCATTGTGCTGCTCTGAGCAAAGATGACTGGGTA
>PVKS010035648.1:0-19920 GCA_004027875.1 Aplodontia rufa | reverse complement strand
GTTGCTCCAATACTTAGTTGTGTACGTGGTGCTGGGGTTTGAACCTGGGTCCTCGTGCTTGCCAGGCAAGCGCCGAAACCGCTGAGCCACCGCTCCAGCCCCATGCAATATGATTTTAAAGGGAAAATTAAGCTGGTGGTTGAAAAATACAGAATTGTGATAATCATAACCTGTGTGAGTTTCATGACTGACATTCGTGCCACTGATGAGTACACAGATAGTCACTCCTCCGTCTGTAATAGGATTATGATGGCTGTTCACATCTAAGTTGAAAAAGCATTTACATACACCTAACCTACAGAGCATCAGAGCTCAGCCTAGCACCTTCAGTGTGCTCAGAGCACTTACATTAGCTTTCAGTTGGACAAGATTGTCAAATACGAAACTTATTTTATAATAAAATATCGAATACCTCATGTAATTTGCTGGCACTGTTTTGAAACTGAAATACATTGCTTTTGTATAATAGAAGCTCACATTACCGTAAAGTCAAAAAATTCCAAATTGAACCATAAGTCAGGGACCATCTGTATTTCGTGAGACCACTATTGAGAAAGGGCCGTGGACTCTGGTCACATGGTGCTAGATGACGATGCTCCAGTTCAGACTCTTTGAATGACACTTCACTATTTCTTAATTTAGAAGATCATCTCCTGACCCCTTCAGAGTCTATCCAGGAATTCAAGGTGTTCCCCACTGGTAGTTCCGAAGGAGATAAGCAATTTGGGAGCCTTGGGCTCCTCACCCTGGGAGCCTGTGTTAGAGTTTGTCTTTCCGGCAGGAGTTACAACGTTACCATCTCATTTAACCGGGTAATATGCAGAGGGATAGGTTAGATTGCTTCCATTATTCAAGGAGCTACATGTGCCTGGTAGCAACAATTACCAAGTTGCATAAATACAACAAAGTTAATTAAAATGTTAGCTGATATAAATAACCTAAGGTTATTGAACATTGTTCCATTTTAAATTAATAAATACGCAAAGGTAATGTCTATAATTAAAGCTATAATTTATCTTCATGCTCTGTTTGTTTAATAGCAGTGGTAATATAACGCTACATGCAGAAATGTAGTAATAGATTTGTTTAGCACTGACATTATAAACAAATGTCTCAGTCTATTTATTCTAAGTTATGATACAGATTCTTTTCACATGCATCTGATGGCCTTTAAACCATTTAAAATGAACTGCATTAACGTAATCTAATCTTGATACTGAACATAACATTTCAGTTTGAATTATCCTGAATCCATGATCCATTTTATTACTCACAAAGCACTTTATACATTTATGATAATGGCAAACCTTGCTCTGTTATTTAAATCCCATTTCAAAAGGGATGTTATTTTTTTTTTTAAAAAATAAACCCCACACATTTGGGGTAGTAAAGTACAAATAAGGAAAAGTCAATGCCTAGCAAGCCCTTTAACAAAGCAAACAATTCAGATTTTTATGACATTAGCAAATAATAAAGGGAAGAACTGACATTTACAGTTGATGAAATTTTATGTTATAACAGATGATGAAAATGCAGTGAAAATCACATGGAAAATTTTGTCCACAAGGTTCAGCCATCTACCTGTAGACTCTCTTTGGGGGACATTTTCCTCTCTTCACCCCTTATTTGGTCCTTGGGAAGGTGGGGGACTACCCTGGGGGTACTGTTGGCTCAGATGCCTGAGCCTGGGTGACACCTTCCCAACCTCCTTTGGGTTCCTCCTCCATCTGCTTCATTCTCCTCTCCCCACTTCCTCCTCCCTCTCTGTCATCCACCACCTTCAGGACTCAAGGGGGCATTTGTTCTCCACCCTCCAATTTAGATTATAATAAACTACCAGCCTGTGGTGAGGTTTGAAGGGAAGAGGAAAAAAGCCCTGGATGTCTTTCCTTCTAGCTGCTTTTCCTTAGCAGACTTCTCAGTTTTTTTTCCTCTCTTCTTAATCCTTTTTAAAATAAATGTTTCTTTTGGGTTTATTTGCAGTCCCTGAAAAAAGTTTCACTTTATTTTAGTTAAGACTATTTCACTGATGTCTTAGAAACGGTTGCCCCTTAAGTCAAATAAACAACAAAAATAGTTTTTTTAAAAAGACATTTCTTTCTTCCTTTTAAAAAGGAAGTTAAAAATGTAGCAAGCCTATTTTTGGAGAAAGAATGGATTGAAGATTTTTTTAAAAAATTCTAAACAGATTACACACTTTGAAAAATCCTAAAAGGATTTTAATACTGGAACCTCTGAAATTCGGGAGGAATTTAAATTTAGGATTATGTGCTATCCCACTGCAAAATCCTCCTGTGATCAAATATCCCATTTTTAGGAGGCGCGTCCTTGTGGCTGTCACTCAGGCTGGTTCTTCTTGCTACATGCAATGTTAGTACAACAGGGGGCTGTGGGATCCGGGAGAGCTTTGCAGAGCGGGGACTGCTAGACTGGCCCTTCTGCCAATGCTCAGTCCTCAGAAGCAAGTCTGATAGCTCCAGTCCTCCTCAGAGGCTCTGGCTGGTGCAGCTGAAATGGCTACCTGCACAGGTAGATGTAGGATGCATGCTCTGAGCAACCCTCTTCTGGACTGGGTAGAGATGGAAAATAAAATAGAGAAAACCCCATTCCTCTGCTTGTTGCCTTCTTACAGATCCTTCCACAATGCACCCTAGTTTTGATCCTTTTCCAAAAGTGCATCCTGGGATTATGTGGCTATGGGCAACATGAAGAACGAGTGGTTTAAATTCTTGCCCTCCCCAAGCCTGACTTCTAGAGGCCATTGAAAATTAAAATTATTTCGATTTAAGGGGTTTCTTTAGAATATTAGAAATGGAAGGGTTCATTTAGTCTCATGCTTTTAAAGCTTCAGTAACAATATGTGCATATGTTTATGCAATACATACATGGCTGTGTGTTAGTCAGCTGTTTTGTTGCTATGACTAAAAGACTCAGCAAGAACAATTTTAGAGGAGGACAAGTTTATTTAGGGGCTCAGGGTTTCATAGGTCTTAGTCCATAGAAGGCAGTCTCCATGCCTTGGGGCTCTAGGGGAGGCTGAACATCATCCAGAAGAGTATGGTGGAGGAAAGTGGCTCAGAGCATTGTGATCAGGAGGCAGAGAGAGACTCCATTCACCAGACACAAAAAATATACTCCAAAAGCATGTCCCCAGGGACCCACCTCCCCCAGCCACACCCTACCTACCTTCAGTTACCACTCAGTTAATCCCTCGGAGGGAATTAAGGATCTCAAAACCCAATCATTTTACCTCTAAGCTTTTGCATTTTCCCATACATGAGCTTTTGGGGGACATTTCACATCCAAACCATAACAGCCTGTATGTATGTGCATATATTTACGTGTATGCAGAATACATGCATACGCACATAGAGTATATGTGCACATATGTGAATATGTACTTAGACACATAATTGCACAAACTTGCATATGTTTAAGTATCAAACATTCGTTTGGGTGGGGAAGAAGTTTAACCTAGAAGCCCAGTAGGTAGAGTAGGTAAGAGGAAAGTTGGGAAAGTTGCTCTAGTTAGCTTAGCAAATTAAAAGGACAGTCTGAAGTCCCTCATCTCATGCTTCCTTTTGTTTCTCAAGATGGTTCCTAAGCACAACAATGAGAAGACCCCTGATCTGATCCAGCCCCTGGCCTTTCTGCTCCTTTCCATGAAATGAAAGTCAAACAAAGAACCCTTGTCTGTGGAGGGGAGCTATTCAGTGACAGATCTGGGATCCAGACCCACTTGTCCCAACTCCAAGGTCAGATGCCCTTCTTAAAGGTCATTAACCAGGAAATTCCAATTTTGCCTCCATATCTACTCTAGGAAATCAAGAACCCAAAATTGGGTGTGTTTACTTGTTCATTTTTTAAATTGAAAACAAAGTTTATGAGGTGGTAAATGTCTATAAACATCAACAGAAATTTAATAGTACTCTATCAAAATTCCCAATTAGAACGGAGCATTTTGATGGGTGTGTAAGAATGTAGTTTCATGTTGGCTCTCAGAAGAGTGGACCCAGACAGGGAGGGTGGAAATTGTGAGGCGGGTTTGGTAGGGGCTGCTGTGGGGAATGGAGACAGCAGAGGCAGGAAGCCAAGTGAGCCTAGGTCTGAAACTGTACAGCTCTCCTTCCCCTAAGCTGCTCTGAGTATAGAAATGACAGTGAACGAGGATGGTCAATGGTCAGCAGTAGGAAGTCACCACATTGGGAAGCTAACCCATAGAAATATTAATGAGCACCCACAAGACCTATTTCAAATATGAAAGACCTTGAGCCTCACCTGTGGGAACTCCCCCAGTCTTTTTCCTTGACGGGTGGGAAAGTTGAAGGTCGGGGTAAATCCGGATGGGAGTCACAGGAAGGATTAAAACGCACAGGCAAGAACCTTGATACTTTTTCAATGCGGTTAAACATGGAATTGGCTCCATACTCAGAGCCATGTGAACTGCTAAGCAAGCACCAAAACGGGCTTTTCTGCTGACAGCCTTCTCCCATGGGGCAGGAGTTCTATTTCTTCTCCCTTAAATAAGACCTACTCTCTATACTCTTCCATTCCGTGATTTTGTGTGCATTTTATTCTCCAAATTTTTGAGAAAGAATCCAGAAGGAAATTGGCCAGGCAGGGAATCAACTCCTCTCAAAACTCCAGTCTCAATATTAGCACGATAGTCTCATAACCCTGTGATGCTCTAGAGCGGTGGCAACTTTGCCCCCCAGGTGGATGTTCAGCAGTATCTAAGGACATTTTTGGATGCTGCAAAATGTCCTGTGATACACAGGACATCCTCCTCCTACAAAGAATTACCTGGCTCCAAATGTCAGATAATGTCAGTGCCCACGTTGGAATAACCTCCCTCAGAATTTAGCATTGGTTCTCAAATACATGTTCTCACAATTATCCAGTTAAATCTTTACCTTCATCCTCCTTCTCAAAATAGTTGAAACTGAGCACTAACTGAGCAACAAGCCAAGGCAGGTAAGGCAAACATGTCGAAGAGTTGCGGCCTTTGTGGTCCCATTCTGGTGGGAGAGGTGAGTGAGTTGGTGGTAACTGTGGCTATATGGCTGCAGGCACAGGGAGAGAAAAATGAGGTGGGCTTTGGGCTTTTGGCTTTTTGCCTGCTGAGAGGGAAGCCCTTGAAGGTGGCAGGAGCCAAGAGCTTTTGTTGACTTTTTCTAGGGATGGGATGAGTCAGATAATTGCTCAGCTGTGATGAGCAGGAGGGTAAAACCAAGTGGAGCAATGAGAGTCCGTGTAGTTACTCAGGAGCAGCACGGACTAAGGATGGTTGAACCCCATGGAAAATGGATGGAGTGCAAGTTCAGGGGTAACCTGCCCAGAAAAGGGAAGTGAAAGGCCCTGAGTAGCTAGCTAGGTGCTGCCTCTCCTTTGGAACCCATATCATACAAATGTGCACACAGAAGAAACTCCCCAAACAGCCCACACTGTGGATCTTATTTTTTGAAAGCACTGCCCATTGCCTTGGAAAAAAAATGCTTTCTCCTCTGCCATCCCAGGAGACAAAGAGCAATGCTTTGCAAAATCCATAAAACAAAAGACTCCAACAGTGTCAAGCCTCTTTAAACAATCACTTGTGCTATGAGGCAAAACAACCGAGACATCCGGATAAGCACTGTGGTGGTATTTTTCATGTTGATTGCAATAACACCATCAAAGCCATGCACATTCTGTGTAAAATCAATGTCTGCTTGTTGGAGGAGGAGGGGAGGGGAGAGGCCTGGGGATTTTATCTTGTAAGTCAGCTTTGCAGATAATCTCATGCCTCAGGCTTGGAAAAAATTGATGGCAGATCAATGGTCAGGAATATGAACTATACTCAGCTTTGAGTGTGCAGTGCCCAGGGTTGGCTGGGAGTCTCAGGATGGGCAAGACAGCTGAGGGGCCTGGAATGCTGTTTTTGAGTGGGCTGGTAAAACCTTGGCATTACCTGCACGGTTCAAATATTAGAAAAGGTGAGTGGTAATGGGAGAAAATTTCCAGGGACTGGAGAATGCTTCTGATCCTGTAAGTGGGACATGTTTGCACACACATACACATATGCACACAATAGCACTTTGGGGGAAGACAAACTTGAGTTCATGTCAAGGGAATTTTTTTCAGAATTAATTTATTCTGATCAAGGGGGTATTTATTGGTTCAAGGGATTGAATCATGTGTCCAACTTGGCACCAGGCTCCTTATATTTGGACCACAGGGATTCTATAGCTCTCTCTCTCTCTCTCTCTGTCTCTCTCCCTCTCACACCCCGCTTTTTATTTTAATTGGTGGGGATGGGAAGGACAAGAAAGGAAGATAGGGCACTCATCTTACTCTGTCTTAATTTCCATATGAGGTTCCCATAGGAGTGGACCCTTTCCCCCCAAATTTCCCACTAAAGTGAGTGGTCTCATTTCCCTATCATCAATGAGGGAAAAGAAAGTAATTTGTCCCCCTCCTTTTGTGTTTAAATGATTAAAGGGTTTAATGAATCATTCTGTGGAAAACACTTATTCTACTCAATAATCATTGCAGCTACTGTGTTATCATTTTTAGTCCATACACATCTCAAAGCCACCAAAACCTACAGAAGTTCAGGCAGCGCCTCACTTGTTGGTATTTCTAGCGACAAAATCCAAATCATATAATCAGCATGACATGGTGGAGGGGACAGTGTAGAGGTGAAGAGAGGTATCCCATCTGTCAATGCCACTGGTTTTCACTCCATGAGGCCACTGTGGACCACCTAGACCTTAGGCCAGCACATCCTCGTTTGGATTTTCTTGTTGCCTCACACCTCCCTTCTTAGTCTCTCTGTTCTCTTAACACCTGTCCTCTAGAGTTCTCCTTGTTCGTGGTTTACTATCTCCCAGGTACCATAAACACTAGCCTTTCTCTGGTGCTGTAACTCCCTGGCTCTTGTTTCTTCTTCTGGGTGTATACAGGGGGCGTTCTCAGGAAAGATGTGGGCTAGACTTCACCCTAGATGTGCAGTTGACTTTATTTTCCTTCATCATGTTGAAGAATCCTCTGACTGCCTAAAGCCCTACATGTGGGTGCATGCAACCCCATTTAGGGGATATCCTCTGTCTTATAACATATTTGTTCCTTTTCTGAACTTGGGATAGATCACAAGGTCACCAGTAATTAAGCCGATGCTAGAAGATGTCTTCAGACTACGATTGGAGGCAGAAATACCTGTGCTAGAGGGCAGGTGGTAAATTCCTTCCTGGCAGGTTGTAGTAAGTGCTCAACTAATTGGAGAGTTTTCCTTCCACCGCAGTTCTAACTCATGCTGATGGCTCTTTCCTCCATGATCATGGAATCTCTTTTACATATGGTCCTGTGTGGCTCATTGAGTGATAGCTTTGTTTTATACTTGTTCCCCAAGTAGACTGTCAACTTTTTGAGGACCATGGCTCTGTCTTCTCCCTCTTTGTTTCCCATAGGTTATACAGCAGTTTCTGGCTCTAAATGAACTGGAACCGCACATCAGGCCACTGTGTGAGGAACGCCCATCCCTTAAAAATTGTTGAGGATGTTTATTAGTAATTTAGTTTGATGTCCTTTTCTATCTTGGTAAATCTCTTTCTTCAGGCCTGAGACCCCGTGAAAGCTCATCTGTCCATCCCTGCCATCCTTAGCTCCATTTCTTTGTTTCCCTTAATTTAATTATTGGAAAACCATGCTAGAAAGCCATTTTATTTCTAAATGAGACCATTTGTCATTTCTGAGACCAGGCTTCACCATATACCCTCTGAAGCCAGATTCTCTTTAATTTTAAAGAATCATCACTGCTACATATGTTTGACTTCAAAGAGAAATTCTTTAGAAATTAGTCCCTGAGAGAGAGGTCATAAGATCCTGGGGAGTGGTGCCAGTTACAGGGTAGTTCATCCAGATCCTAAACCAGAGGAAGTCTCTGATTTAGTGCAGAAGGTATTCACAAAAGGTTCACTTTGGTTCATGTTTGAAAGAAGATGCCAGGAAGTAAGAGCTTTGGGCTGTGTCCCAGGTGAGTCGGGGCTAAGGTATGTGAAGCATTAGTTGTGTATACCTGGGCTTATGTCTCACCAGAGCATGCAGATGTTGTCTGTCAGTCACACCAGAGTTAATCAGGTCCTAGATGTACTTACTAAACAGAAGTCAGCTGCTCAAACAGAAAAGAGAACCAAGGGGTCTAGCTCTAGCTTCAACTCCAACTCTATGAGGACCCAGGGTACAAGGGACACCATTTCTCTCAATCTTGTTTTACAAGTATAAAAATAAAATGGGATCAATTTGGAATTTGGGACTAGTTAACCTCTAAAGTTCCTTTACTGGGGACTGTTAGCAAATAATGCCCAACCAAGACAGACAACGGGATGCAAGGATCTTTGATTCTAAAAACTGCACATCATTTTCATGGGCTCTCTTTGGTTGGCATAAAGATACAGGTTAAGGATTATTTGTAGATCATTTACTTTAAGGCAGTGAAAGTTACCCAAACTCTTACAGCTGTGGTTCCAAACTTTTGGGGTCAAGGATCCCTTGAAGAATTTGATAACACATAGAGACCACAAAACATACACATTGGAGTTCTACTCAGCACTTAGAAAAGATATTGCAGCCTTTGAAGGTAAATGGATGGCTATGGAAGCAATCATGCTGAGTGAAATAAGCATAACCCAGAGAACCAAGGGCCGAATGTCTTCACTCATCTGTGGAGGCTGGAGCTAGACCCTGGCCATTGAGAAAGGAGGTCAATTCTCATGTTTTAAATCTGAATAAGGTGTACTTACGTACAACCTAAGGCATTCATAAAGATATATTGGGAAGGAGCAGAGGAACAGGGGGGACAAGGGTGCGTAATTGGAGAGAGGCTCAACAAATAAATTTCTTAATTAAAAAAACAACAAAACATACAGGTAACCCTTTTATAACTGAGGGAGTGGTTGGACAGTGTAAATGCTATAGACCCCTCATAGACCCTTCGTTGAGAATTCCTGCCCTATGATGAATAAGGAAGTGAGCTGGGGTCTCAAGCCAACCTTGTACTTTCTGTTATATCACATTGTGACTCTGGGTCTCTGTTTTTGGTTGGAACCCAGTTTCATTCAGCTTCATTATCCAAAGAAAAGTGTAGGATATGAATTAAAGGCAGAGACAAAAGGAGTATATGACTTGTTCTTTCTCTCAGCAGGCTTTCAGACCTGTGGAGAACATGACCTGGGCAAGTTACTTAACTTACCTGAGCCTCAGCATTCTCATCCCTATAATGGGGAGAACAGTTGTTATGCACCTTGTAGAATTGTTGAGAAATTAAACAGCGTTTAAGAGTATCTGAAATACTCTTCTCCCAGGGTTCAAAATTTAAAGCAAGACACAAAAAGTTGGTAGTTAAAATATATATTTTCATGCAACAGTTTGGAAAACTAAAATTAATGCAAAAATCCATGATGAATAAAATGTGACCATTCTAAATAAAGACAAGATAAATTTTATTATTATTTTTCCTTTTATTCAGTCTCCAATATGGCTGACAGCATTGTTACCGATCCTAAGAATTTGGTGGCGGAAAAGCATTTGAATATGGTTTATTTAATTCAACTTTCCTCTGGAAGCTCAGTCTTATCTAAAGCATGTGGCTATCTGGATTGTTTGCATGCTATAGGGACAGAGCTTGACCCCTCTTAAGGTTGCACAGATTTAGGACAATCTTCTGAGTGATTTATTCTTGTGACTCTTACTGAGTCCCCTTTCTTTAGCTGTTTTCACAGGAATGGTGTCAAGTTTAAAAGGTTGAAAAGTTGGTCAGTGTCAACTCTAAAGCAGACCCTGGAACTCAACCTACTTTTGGTGTGATCCCGGAAGGCCCAGATCAGATATTGGGTGGGTGGGTACGAGGGATGAAATAGCAAGACCGGGCTCATCCTTTGTAAAGCTTACAGGCTGGAGGAGCCAAGGCTTCAAGACAATGAAGCTTACAATTATTTTTCCTCCTGTGCTACGTTCATGACATACCTAGACAGTCATATACAGGTAATTATGATCTGAAGTGAGCGTGAATTATGATTCTCAATGATACTTCCTTGAGATTTGTTGCAATATAAATAACAGTGATTTATCGTGGCTCCACTGACTGCTCTGTTGGTGATGGATCATAATAGTAGATCATGATAATTATAAAATCAGCACAGGGCTGTTTTCCCTCTTGTAATTCAATTGTAACACGGCCCACAAAGCTGCCGAACATCACAGCCTGTCTGCTGGAAGCTGGCTTGTGTTCAAGAGGGGTACTTTCGTCTGTCATACGATTCACAGCAACTCATCTCTAATAATTGCTCAGGTGGTTGTACTGTTACAGGTTGATGGCATTTTACTTGTAGATTTTTGTTTCAGATGCAAATGAAGTTCTAGAGTTTGTCATTCTTAGCCCAGAGGAATTAACAAGAAAATGTGGAAGATCTGGGGAGGCCTGAGCAGGTGACAGAACCCAGATCTCTCCTGTCCTTCTGCCTAAGCCCCCCTCTGACTCAGGCCTGGGCTCTGTCATGCAAACCGTGTCATGGTGTTTATTAATTTTTCTGATTTATGCAGAAGAACTTTTTCTCCAAAGAACACAAGATACCTATCATTTGGACTCTGCTTTAAGTAACTCTAATCTATAAAAATCTATTTAATTTAGCACAATCATTTCTCAAACTGAATACGAAAAAGTGCTAGTGAACTTTGGAAAACACTGAGTTAATAAAAGTGAAAAAAGTACGTACAGACAGAAATCAACGAAACATTTTAAAAACAGTAAGGGAAATAATGTTCTTTGTTATGTGACGTCCTAGATGCCGTACTTTGGTAATGAATGTGGCTAGTATCTAAGAGAAAGACACGTTCACAGCAATTTTTAACTGCAGTCACCTCTGAGGTGGACAAAGGATGGCTGTCAATTCTTTATCTTTTCAACAGAAGTCAAAGTTCCTACCTAGACTCTGGGTTGGCTTTTTGACTTGTTTTTGACTTACAGCTGTGTAACAGCAGGGCTGGGCTTGATGAGAGAGGAAGCTTCTGTTTTCTCCTCTCAGAACATTCCTTCTTGAAATCTAGGCACCATGTTGATGAAGACATTCAGGAAGCTTCACAGAAAGGCTTAGGTGAATGAGAAGCCAGGTCCTGACTGATGACCCCAAGTGAACTTCCACTGGCCGCCAGCACCAACTCTGGGTATGTGGGTGAGCCCTGCTTGGACCCTATAGCTGTCACAACACCCAGCCGCCATGACCAGAAGCAGAAACTTCCCGAGAGCTTACAGAATCGAAAAAATAATAAGTTGCTTTTAGAAATTTATTTTTAAATGATTTTAATTAGCATCATATTGTACATTATGGGAGTACTGTGTGATATTTCAATCCAGGTACATAATGTGAGATCACACAAATGTTCTATCTCTCCATCACCTTAAACATTTGATTTTTCTTTGTGTTTGGAACTTCCAAGATTTTTTTTTTTAGAGAAAGAGAATTAATTTTATTCAGTTTTTCATGCGCCTTTTGTTGCTCTGACACTTGGTTGTGTATGTGGTGCTGGGGTTCGAACCCAAGTCCTTGCACATGCCACGCAAGCCTTGCTGAGCCACTGCTCCAGCCCCCCTTTCACAATAGATAATTCACAATAGATAACTGAGATGTTCTGTCTCTTCTCCCATTTATTTTTTTAGATTACAACACAGTCTCAATCCTTTTCATAGAAGTCAACACGGTTTGTTTACTTGTTTAGCTTTATGCCTTATGATAAGCTCTCCACGCTGAACCCACGTGTATTCCTTTCATCTCCGTATAGCAGTGATTTCAATTTCCTTCCTAGCCCAGTGACTGGTACGCTTGGACTTCACTAAATGTGTGTTGAAGGAATGAACATCTTTAGGAAAGTAGTTTCAAAATCCGAGACTAGTATACACATGGAACTGGGGCTGACAAGCTATGTAACAAAAGGATCCTTTGATAAAGGAAAGGTTGCCACTGCTCTCTTAAATACTAAATAAATACGGTGCATCTAAGGCAGGGTTCAACGTGAAAACTCCTAAATTATTGAAATTTTACTAGAAACACAAACTGGACCTAAAGAATCAGGAAGTACTCAGAAGAAACACCAAATACCACTAACATGGCTTCTCTCTCCCCCTTCACAGAAGAAAAAAAATGGAGTTGGCTGTCACCACCAAGCAGGTTTATTCTTTTAATAGATATGCACATAAACATTAAAATTCATTTGCATTTTATTCTATTCACTCTTAGTTTTTGAGATTTACCTACATATATAAACTATATAATTACCTATACATATAAACTATATATATATATACATATATATATATATATACACATATGAAAAATCTATATGTACACATATATGTTTTTCTTTGTGTTTGGAACTTTGAAGATATTTTAAGACCACACATTTTTGAGATGGTTTATATGTATGGGTTATATGTGTGTACATATATGTATACACCATACATGTGCATATATGGCTTGCTCTTTTTCATTCTTATTGAGTATTCCTTTTCATAAGCAAATATCTATCTGTTCACTCTGTACTTACTTTACTGTGGCAAAGAGGCTGAGATGAACATCTGTGTTGTGTCTTCCTGTGTGGGGGAAGAGTTTATTGTTGCTGTTTTCCAGATAAGGACACTGTGGGTCAAGGCACTTAAGGGACTCTTATAATAGCAGCCAGTGCTCAGGTCATTGGATTAACCTGAGATTCACTGCTCAGCTTCCTGGAGTGGTCACTGAGCAATGACCTGTGGGGTCACTGGAGTGTGGCTCCACCAAGGTGTGGGGTCAGTACAGGATCATGGTCCTAAGTCATGGGGTCAAAACTCAGCTGTGCTACTTCCCAGCTGGGGAATTTAGGACCTACTGTTGCTTCGCCTGATTGTCATCTCTAAAATGGATTATAGCATTCATACCTTGTAGGCTGATTGGGAACCTCAAGGAAGATGATATGCAGGAAAGAACTTTGTGACTAAAATGTGCTGTCACCCTGGACACTGTGACTGGTTAAATCTGTGAGTGGAAATTCAGAAAACGTCACTGAGCTTCTGACTCTGAACAGTTACGTTTAAACTCACCCTTGTTCTGGTGGCCTTCAGGTTGGGGAGCTAGTTCGGAGAGCAGGAAGCAGGTGCTGCCTCCGGGAACTGGCAATTTGAGCTCTGCGAGGTACAAGGGGCAGCTCACACTGTCTCCTCTGGGCTGTGGCAGAAGTCCAGGCCGGCCAGCCTGGGAGCCTAACTGGGGGGATAAGGGACCAAGGTTCTGGACTTTTCTGAGGAGGTGAATTTGGGTCCTCCCTTCTAGAGAGATGTTTAAAGTCAGTGAATTCATTCACTGGAACTGGGTGAGATGTTAGGATCTGCAGTGTGTGAGAGAAGACAGGAGCAGGTTCCTCTAGAAATATTGCAGTGAGAGCAGCTTGAGAGGCTGACTGTCTGCAATGGCACAAGGTGGATCTGGTTCTATGGGACTTAGGGGCATACTGCTGGGTGTGTGTCAACCATCAAATGCCAGCATGGTGACCTAATCTCCTCATCATTCTTGGGTGTGATCCAAAAGCCCAGCTCTGTACCTCTGTAGCAGGAATGTCTTTTTTTTTTTTTATTTTGTTTTAAAAAGAGAGGGATAGTGAGAGAGAGAGAGAGAGAGAGAGAGAATCAATTTTATTTAGTTTTTCATGTGGCTCTGGCTGCTCTGACACTCAGCTGTGTATGTGGTGCTGGGGTTTGAACCCGTATACTTGCACATGCTGGGCAAGCGCCATAACCACCAAGCCACTGCTCTAGCCCCATAGCAGGAATGTCTTTGAGAGACCCTTAAGCATTTTGTTGTACTTATTGGAATGAGCCGGTCTTGCATGATCCCATGTGCATCCAGTATCTGCAGCAGCATGGGGACATTGGATAGTCAGAACTGGAAGGAACTGAGCCCACCCCCCTAATTTGGCAGATGGAAAACTAAGGATCAGAGAGGGAAAGCAACTCACTCAGGGTACCACAGCCACTGAATGCCATGCAAACACCCAGAACCAGAAAGACTAAATCTCTTTTAACTGTTTTCAGTGGACTCCTTGCCCCTGCAAGAGCACAGACCTCACTGGGAGCTGCACTTTATGTTTTCACCATTACTGAATACTTTGGTGTCTCTTTGGGCAGGGTGGGGGTCCGTTAGACTTGGGCTCCTGAGTGTCTCTCAGAGGTTTTTGCCAAAGAAGAAAGAGGTCTATTATCTTTAGCTTTCCTCTCCTACTGGCCAATCTCACTGGTTAGGAATGGAAAGCTGCTCGTGTGAGTTGGTAACAGCTAACCACCCACTCTGGCCAGCCCTTTCCTCCTACTAGAGGTAGCGATAGTTGGTGCTGCCTGCCTGGAGCGGTTGGTGCTGAGGAGTGGTTGGAGTTGGATTCTGCAGTCCACTGCTACTGTCTGCCATGAGCTTGGTGTGGGGAGGGTGGCCCGCGTGGCACGCACTTACATGGCTCCTTCCCTCCTTGTCTGATGTGAGGTTTGAAGAATGCAGCGATGGGCGCATGGAACCACCATTCACATAAGGAAGTTCTTTACCAAGTCCAGAGCAGACGGCAGGCAGGCTGTGCAGCCTTCCTGCCCTCCCGCTTTCTCCAGCGCAGCAGCTGAGGTACTTCCTGGACTCTGAGATCCTGAGTAATCGCTACCCCTCCAAGTGGGATTGCACTGGCCCTGAGAAGCAGAAAAACTCAGCAACAAGAGCAAGAAATAAAAGAGCTGTCAGGAAGAATCTACACAGAACACTGAAGTTGTGCTTTCATAACTGAATAAATAACTCCTTGAGCAATAATTTGTTTGCAAGCTGTTAATTAGCAGCATAATTAATTTCTGCAGATTATAAATAACAGCACAAAGTGGCATTCCCAGGAGAGCCAATGAAAAATTACCTAAACCATTTTAGGGACCAAAAATAGATCACAATGTAGCAGATTTAAATGGGCTCTAGAAGGTAGAGGCTGCTGCTGTCCTTCTGTTTTTTTTCTTTTGGGTTTAAAGCAAAAACATTTATTGCCTCCTCCCTGCCTCCCTGCCCCCGCCAAATTGAACAACTATGATCTTGTATCTGAAGTCAGAAATTTATTGGCAAAAAGCAGTTTCATTAATCACCCTGTTCTCTCTTATGCCTGACATGTTGAAAAGGAAAAAAAAATTCTCTGTTTATCTTTGCTTCAAACAAACAGCCGCATAAGTAGATTATTCCCAACAGGAAGATTTTCCCTACACTCTAATCTCAGAGCAATCATTCACTGCTCTAAATGAGCAGTTACTTAAAATGTTAAGAAGAGATGCTAATTAGCTCAAGGAAAATCTTGCCAAGTGTTTAATTTTCAGAAAATGAAATGAAGATAGGAAAGGCTTGTCACCTTTTGCAACCTTACGACCCTTGTTTTATCCCTGGTCTCTGGCCTCCGGCCTCCAGCGTCTCCTTAGCTTAGGATCTGGACCGCCTGTGTCGGCTAATCCTTTAGTTCACAAACCTGAGAGTAAAAGCATCCTGAGGTTTGGGAGGAAGCGTCTTTACTTGCAACCTAGAAACCTTTCTAAAAGGGTTTAAGTGACTTACCAGAAGATGAAGAAAAAAAATCAATTACTTAAAAAAAAAAGCATAAAATGAATCTAAGAAAGTCCAAGGTGAATGGAAGTGGGAAGAAAACTGATCCAAGAGGAATGAAACAGATAACCCAGTAATGAGTCAATTGGTCCAATTTGACCTCACTTAGCTCCAAGCTTCCTGATAGCCAAGGTGAGAAAACATGGAGCAAAAGAGCTCACGCTGAGAGGGGGAGCAGTGAGAAGCCAGGGTGGCAGCCTGTAAGCAGGGGTTCAAATTCCTCCATTCAAATCTCTCTCTTCAAAGTAAGGTTTGGAGTCTGAAGAAGCTACCACACCTCCTTGTATCACAGCATTCATCTTGATTTCTTAAAAACCGTATTTTGAAATAATGTGAGACTCATAAGAAATTATCAGAACCTAGTTTCCCCCAATAATAACATTGTAGGTGCAATAGGTATCATGGATACCATCAAATGACCTTGGTACAATGCTATCAACCAAACGATGGTCCATATTTAGATTTTACCAGTCTCAGGTTTGACTTTTTATTACCGATACTAATAATAATCATAGTACCTAACCCCAGTGTCTTTGTAGGGACTACGTGGCATAGTATATGTGACCCGTGGCATATCTTAGTGGCATTGGCTACATAATATGCATTCAATAAGTGGGAGTCCTCATTGTCCTCCTCATTAATATACGGATTAATGAGAAGAAAGTCATTAGCCACAGGTGCCGCATGAAGTTTCCTAGGCACTAAACCCAGCTTACTTTTGTTATCAGTCAGACTTCCAGTGGGAAGAGATACATTTGGCCAGATATGACAGGGGTTAGACCAGAAAGAGGGTCTGGAGAAACAAAGACATGCAGACGGGCACATTTAATCAGGCTTCTTGCGACCAAATGGAAAGAATCGAAGGACTTTTTCATTTCTGTTTCAGAGAGCGGTTTATTTCCTGCTTCCCCTGCCACCCAGAAAGTAAGAGCTCCTTTCTCATCCTTCCGATATAAAAAGAACAAAATGACTAATTATAGAGAGTGCTTTTCTAAGATCCAAGCCAGGGCTGCAGAGGAACTGGGTATGAGTTTGCAGTTTTATTGCTGCCTCTTGCTTGGGTGTGAAAATTTCTGCAGACTTGGTGGTATTCTTTTCAGTTCCATTTGACATAGCTAAGCTCTTATTATATATGTGCACTTCATGGAGCTGGCTGGGCACTATAGGAAACAAAGCAATGGAAAAGAGGTGATTTTACCCCCAAGGAGCTTATAATCTAGTGAGGATATTGCAAGGATACATACTCTAAAATCATTTCCTGTTGAATTTATGTACTGCTAGCTGTTTTATTCAACGCTTTAGTAATACTGTCTCAGTCACGATAAAGCTATTCTAAAAGAAATATCTGGTCTAAAAAGTACAACCCAGATGTCCCTCACTGGATGAATGGATCCAAAAACTGTGGTACATTTATACCATGGAATTTTACATAGCAATTAGAAGCAATGATATTGCAGCCTTTGAAGGTAAATGGATGGCTATGGAAGAAATCATGCTGAGTAAAATCAGCTTAACCCAGAGAACTAATGGTCGATTTTCTCCACTCATCTGTGGAGGTTGGGACTAGACCCTGGCCAGTAAGAAAGTTGGTTTATTATCATGTGTTAAATCCAGATAAGATGTAATGCTATACAACATAATCCTTTTTTAGAGATATTGTGGGAAGGGGAAGGGAGGGATAAGGGTGGGTAATTGAGGGGTCAATCCTGGGGGTAATTGTAATATCCAGAATCTATACACATTTGATATTATTTTGTTAAAAACTTGTATGGTTGTTCAAAAATTAAAAAAAAGAGTGAAAAAATGTATTGTCCTGAAACTTCTAATGCTATTGAAGGAAAAACAAAGCAAAACACTATATATTTGACCAGTAAGAATTTACTGAGAACCTACTATGTGCTAGTAATGTTCTCCACGTTGGAGTCATAGCAGTGAACAAGGTAGATGAGCTTCTTGTTCTAAAACCATTTAACTCGGGCTGGAGCGGTGGCTCAGTGGTTGCAGCGCTTACCTAGCATGCAAGGGTGTGCAGGTTTGAACCCCAGCACCGCGTACAACAAAGCATCTGAGCAACGAAATCCACATGAAAAACTAAACAAAATTGATTCTCTCTTTCTCTCTCACTGTCCTGCTCTTAAAAAAAAAAAAAAAGGACTGGGGATGTAACTCAGTGGTAAAGCACTCTTGTGGTTCAATTCCCAGTCCAAAAAAAAAAGTGTAAAAAAAAATAAAAACCAAATACAAACAAATAACAAAATAGCAGTTTAACTCCCAACAGAAGAGGAATATGGAAAAATGCACAAAGAAATAACGACAGCAGATTGAGGAGTAACTGGGCAGAGTTGGGCTGCTACTGGAACAGGACAGTAAGTCTTCTTTGCAGAAAAAGCAGTTGAACTGACCCCTGCAAAAGGGAGAAGATGGATCAGGCAAACTTAAGGGGGAGGCAGGAAAAATCGTGGCAGACAATGGTACCAGCAAGTGCCCAGTGTCAAGGCCATCCTCACATGACAGGAAAGAGGGCGAGGAAAATGCTAAGGATGAGGTAGGCCAGTAAGGAGTGGCTGAAAGAAGTGCAGGGTGAAGGCTGGCTGCGGCGCGGTGAGAGCGCGACCCTCGAGACAAACCTCTGTGCCAACGCGGGATGCCCGTCCCTGAGGACTTCAAGAGCTGCAGCTGTCCTTGAAGGGGCTGGTATGGGAGTGTGCGAGATCCCAGTGTTGGAAGCGTGAGAGGGTAAGGACGAGGAGAGAAGCAAATGCCTCTTCTTCGTATTATGGATAGGAATTATTACTACTCTTTACTTAACTATTTCAATATTAAACTATTTAATAGTATTAAGCATTTTCTAAAAGTTTGCTTTGTACCAAGGACTAAATATTTTACCTTAATTATCTCATTACTGTCTACAATTTTTGTCTATGATTGAAGGAACCAAAACTCCAGTAACTTGTGCAAGATCACATCACAGCAACGCCAGCAACAACGGTAACAATTGGTATAAAGCATTGTTTTGGGTACTGGGATTTAATTCAGGGGCACTCTAACTCTAAGCTGTATCCCCAGCCCTTTTCACTTTTTTATTTTGAGACAGGATCTCCCTAAGTTGCTGAGGCTGGCCTCAAACTCGAAATCCTGCCTTAGCCTCCTGAGTCTCTGGGATTACAGGCATGTGCCACCACACCCAGCTCCAAGGTCACATAATTAAGCAGCAGGCAAAGACACAAACTCACATTCGCGTGACCTCAAAGTCCATACTGTATTATGTGAAAATCTATTTACTGAATATGTGCTGTTAAATTTGCTTCCCCAGATCTTTCTGATATCCTGGACCACATGAAAAATGCTGATAAATTCCGTGGAATAACCAAACATGGTGGCTCATGCCTGTAATGCCAGAGACTCAGGAGGCTGAGGCAGGAGGGTTGCAAGTTTAGAACAGCCTCAGCAACTTAGGAAGGCTCTAAGCAACTTAATGAGACCTTGTCTTGAAATAATTAAAAAAAAAAAGGACTGGGGCTGAGGTTCAGTAGTTAAACACCTCTGGGTTCAATTCCTGGCATACCTCCCCCCATTAAAAAAAATTCCACGGATAAGTGAAGGAGCACAGTGCCCACCTTAAATAACTTTAATATCATTATCAGTGACGTGGTTATCTCATGACTACGCCACAGTCTTGCTGAGGGTACGTGGTGGTGATGGTAAACAGGGTGGATTTGAAGGTGTTTGGTGGAGGTTGTACTAAACTGCTCATTTTCTGACTTGGCTCTTTTTGCAATGAAAAATAGTGCTTGGCCAGGGTGGGAAAACATTATGCAGCTGCTCCTTGGATTATAATGAAGTTACATCTTGATGAGCCCGTTGCAAGTTGAATGTGTGGCAAGTAAAAAAAAAAAGCAGTGAACACCCCTTGCCCACGGAAGAGCACAGCTCAGCAACTCGGCAAAATGTAGAGCGTTGGCCAGTTTCCTCTTGTGATCCCGTGGCTGACTGGGAACTGTGTGTGGCTGCCACTGCCCAGCATTGTGAGAGAGCATCACCAGCTGGAGTACGATCGAAATTCCAAGGATGGATTCCGCTGAAGGCACATTGCTTTCGGCAACACGGAAAACTGAAAAGCGGAAAGCTGAAGCATGAGTAGTCAGGAACTATCCACACTCCAGCGTGTGGTCCTGGACCGAGTTTCCTTCTGTGCCCGGCTAACTAGTTCTTAAACGTATGAAGTCCATGGTGATATCATCACCTGACAAGC
>PVKS010035647.1:0-19921 GCA_004027875.1 Aplodontia rufa | reverse complement strand
CATTCCAGGGATAAAGCCCACTTGGTCATGATGGATAATTTCCTTAATAATTTTTTGAATACGGTTTGCTAGTACTTTGTTGAGGATTTTTGCATCCACGTTCATAAGGGATATTGGTCTGTAGTTTTCTTTTCTTGATGTATCCTTGGAGGACTGGGGTTTAAACTCCAGCACCACAGGCACAACAAAGGCCAGATGAAAAAATACAACAAAATTGTTTATCTCTCTCTAAACAAGAAAAAATCAAAACCAAAACAACAACAAAAAACCTCCAACGAGGGTGGGTGAACTGTGGTGCATTTCTACAGGCAGAAGGAATCACTTCAGGACTCTTGAATAGATGAGGGACATTTTCAGGGGCATGCTGCAGAAAGAGTCACCCAGCATAGGGAACAGATGAATTGGATGCGGGAAAATAGATGGGAATCAATGAGGCAGTTGAGAAGGTGTCAGATAATGAGAACTGAGAGCAAGGTGGCAGCTGTGTGGAAAAGGGACAGGGTTGCTGTGCTTCTCGTTGAGCCCCTGGACGGAAAAACAACAGAGACTGACGGCATGTGGTTGGAGAGGAGTCCTGACATTTTGAGAACAAACAAACAAACAAACAACAAACCCATAGCAGAATGTTAAGGATATATTTTTTAAAAGGGGGAAATAGAGAGGAATGGCTTGTGGGGTAGCAGGTGACTTTGGTTAAAATCTTTGAATTTGAGATTTAACTTTACAAGACTTCATTTTTAGCAGATATGGTTAAGAGGTACCCGGCATTTACGCTGGTGGATAAATAAATGAGATCCTAATGGAAGGATCTGTCAGGCAAAGAAAACCACAGGTAGTCTGAGTTAGGGACAATGATGGCAATGTAGAAATTATAAGCTCAGAAGTGTGAAAACTAAGTGCGAGAACTTCTGAAGGATGGAATGCAGGAAGGGAAAGGCAAGAAGCCTCAATGCAAGCTTGGGGGTGTCTATTTTTGATGCAAATGGAATAGTTATTGAAAGCCAGGCAGTGCATCAGGACAAGTGGGTACAGTGTTGTTGCTCTGAGCCTAAGTGGACATAGCTCAGCTGCTTTCCTCTCAAATAGATAAGAGCTATTTAAAACAATTAGAAAGGAAATTTCTGGGGTTGGAGCTGTCGCTCCGCTCAGCAGTTGCCTGGCATGCATGAGGACATGGGTTCAAACCCCAGTGACACAAAATGTCACAGCAATGAAAGCCACATGAGAAGCTAAATAAAATTGATTCTCTCTCTCTCTCGCTCTCTCTCACTGTCTGTCTCTTTTAGAAAGAAGAAAGAAAAAAAATAGAAAGCAAATTTCCAATCATGAAAATATTTTATCATGTATGTTGTATAAATGGCCAGAATATATGAAAGCTTCTGTAGGTAACAAAGAAAAATGGATGTTCCAGTAGAAAAATGGCAGAGGGCATAAACAGGAGATTTCCAAAATAAATATTTAACCAAGAAACATGCAATGAGGTGTTAAACTTCACTGGGAAAAAAACCAAATTAAAATACTATGATTTTTGTTGCTTAGCAAATTGGAAAATTTTAAATTACCAAACTGTACTTATAGTTATGGTGTGAGAAACAGGTGCTTGGTAGAAAAGTAAACTCATACAAACCCTCTGGATAATGATTTGGTGATATTTGTCTTTGACTCAGGCCTTTGTAGTTCAGTAAGTTCTTGAAAATTATCCTAAATAATTACTTAGCACCAAAATTTAAATATAAGGGTGTTTCAGCTTTACTTATTAGTTATACAAAGTATAGCAAACTCTTGCTGATCTTAATAGTTATCACAAAATTGTTATATGCCAGTGAATTGTGTTTACTTTGTTTCCTAAATATCTTGCATTGTGGTTGTCACAACTGTAACATTTCTTATCTTATACTCTTATACATTAGATATGTACACCCAATATTTATATTGATTGATCTATGACTCTATTCATTTACAGTTCCACTTCCTCTCCCTCTGACTTCTCAGCCAGCTTCATTGTTGTAGAGTCTCATTTTGATGTGGTAGATTATCTGGTCTCTCCAGTTTTACCTGTTTTACCAACATGTATTTATGTGTGTGTGTGTGTGTGTGTGTGTATTATTATTTTTTTAAAGAGAGAGGGGGAAGTGACAGAGAGAGAGAGAAAGAGAGAATCAATTTTATTTAGTTTTTCATGTGACTCTCATTGCTCCAGAGCTTTGTTGTGTATGTGGTGCTGGGGTTTGAACTCGTGGACTCGCATATGCCTAGCAAGCACCATGACCGCTGACCCACTGCTCCAGCCCTTACCAACACATTTTTCACAGAGTGAAATTTATTTTCCTCAGAGTGTTTTGCACTCCTATTGATTGTATGTACGTCAATCATTATACTTATTTAAACTCTTAAACATTTTAAAAAATAATCTTTAAATTTTTTTTGGTTGTAGGTGAACATAATACCTTTATTTTATTTATTTTTATGTGGTGCTGAGGATTGAACCCAGTTCCTCACATGACCTAGGTAAGCTGTCTACCACTGAGATACAGCCCCAGCCCCTAAATTCTTAAATCTTTGAAAAGAGAAAGCAGTGGTTCAAAAAACTGCATGGAATACCTGAAGTAAATGTACTGTCAGAAAAATACTCATGTTTTCAAACCTCTGTATGCTGCATATTAAGTTAAAATAGGAAACTTTATCTTTATAAGATGTGGAATTCTAAATCTGGTTTTAAAAAACATTAAGTAAATACATAGTTAGAGGCTTGTACAATTTCTGTATAAAGTGTATGAATCTATTAACTATCATAGCCAATACTTATAGATTAGTTAACACTAGACTCAGCATTTTCATTTCCTGGGGGACTATATGCAAACCACTCCCTCCTGACCCTTGTGAAGTAGTCTTACATGTCTTCTAGATAATGGTAGGTAGGTAGATAATGGCTGATAGATAAAGAGCAAGTAATTTAAAACATTGAGGGAATTGCTTAAATAAATTATAAAATACGTTACTTTAGTTTCCTAGCAAGTATTGAATGAGTCACTGCAGTATTGGTCATTGCCTGTTTGATCATGCTTTCTTTGGTATTGCTAAGAACAAGGAGGAAAATAAGAGAGGTGCAATCATCAGTCACTAGACATGTTTGAACTGGTTACATGTTCAGGTTAAGCTTGAGTTTATGTGAAGTGCTTCTCCTCTCTGTGTCTGATTTTTCACTGGTTTTCGCTCCCTAGGGCAATGGCCTGAGTTTAGCATAGTGCTAAATTTGTCTTATAACAACGGAACAACACAGCTTCATTATTTTGTACTGGGAGGGAAGGGAACATGTAGTTGTTTACCAGTTGCAAGTGTGCTGAGGCAGAGAAAAGACTGACAACTACTGATCTGATGTCACAAGGACAATGCGTGGGGCAGTCCTAGTCATGAATATCGAGGTCTACAAAGGTTGCAGGAAACAACTTGAGGAACTCGTCCCAGGACTGTTCTGCTTCTCATAGGAATGGGGGTAAAGACTTTCATTCCATGGTTAATCGTTTTCCTATCTGTAAATGACATGCTCCATGTTACTTGTCACGTAGATAATTCAGGTATTTTGCCCAGAGATTCAAGTTGAAAACCCTTGGTTTCTGTGTGATTACACCCACTTTATCAGATGGTGTCAAGAGAAATAAATCTGTAGAGCACAGACAATGCAAATCACATTCTGTATTTGTTATGGTTTGAATGAAAGATGTTCCCTAAAAGCTCAGTATGTGAAACAATGCACAAAGCGAAGAGGTGAAATGATTGGGTCATGAAATCCTTATCCTAAATCAGTGAATTAATCCCCTGATAGAGATTAATTGGGTGGTAACTGTAGGCTGGTGGGGTGTAGCTGGAGGAGGTGGGTCATTAGGGGCATGCCTTTAGGGTATATATTTTATATCTGGTGAGTGGAGGCTCTCTCTCTTCCTGATCATCATGTGAGCCATTTTCCTCTTCCATGCTCTTCCAGCATGATGTTCTGCTACACCTCAACCCCTGAGGAATGGAGTCGGCCTTCTATGGACTAGACCTCTGATAAGTGAGCCGTCAAATAAACTTTTCCTCCTAAAATTATTCTTATTGGGCCTTTTAATCACAGCAATGAAATAGCTGACTAAAACAGTATTCTGTATCATTCTTGGTCCAACATCCTACAGAGTTATTTGTTGAGACCATTAGACTCCTCTTGTCCTAAGGCCCAAGCAAAGTGAACTCTGGTCTCCTGCATCTTTTCCAGTCTTTCCTTCTGTCTCTTTCCATTATCAAGATCAGAGGAAGCAAGATTGAGGAGGGTCAAGCCAGAGGATGTCTTCTTGGGATCTAGTGTATCTGTGACTTCATCTGCAGATCTAGCAAATAATCATCAGTCATATAGGAGAAAAGTCTCCTACAGAGACTTGGGGCTTTGGTCTTTTTATTATATGAAAAATTCTAGTCCCTGGCACTTAGGTCTATTAATACTTTTGAACTTAACCCCAAGAGGTTGGGAAGGGGAAAGAAAGCAGAAGAGGTCAGTATGTTACAATCATTGAGTGACAAGACGGAGGCAATATAACATAGAGAGAGGTCAAGAGAACAGATGTTGGTGCCAAAGTGCCTGGGGTAGTGTTTTGTTTCTATCACATCGCACCTTAGTCAAGTTCCTTAGTACCTTTGTGTCTCTGTTTTCTATCTGTGCCTTGAATATGATAATACACGACTCATAAGAATTACTTAATAGAGGCGAACTGCTGTTGGAACATACTAAGTGCTTAATAAATGTTGTTATTGTCCAGAGTTACCATGTGTTAGTTCTGTCAGAACTTCACAGAGCAGTGGTTCTAGGAAAGTGTTCAACAATGTCCAAAAAAGAAAAAAATAAAGTTTGTTGGTATTTTCTTACTCACATAGACAGTTGTACTAACACACTCATCAACAGATTGTGAAAATAGTCAACATTTTAAGTAATGATAAAAGGCACAATGGCCTTTTTGATCTAGAATGTTTTGCTCTAATCAGTTGCCTCCATGTAGGAAAACTATGTGTTATGTGAAGTCAAGATACCAGAAAATTAAATTAAATGGAAAATATAAAATTTAGCAATGAAAAGATTATGTGGGGCACTCAACTTTCTTGATCAAATGTGCCCATTATGTCTAAGAGTAAATATGCAGATTGGTAGATCAAAGGGCATCTTTCTGAATAGTGAAGAAGACACTAGGAAATAATGCTTTCTGGATTTCTATTTTCTAGACTCCAAGAATTCTGTTTCCCTTTCCATCAATTTATTTCACTTTCAAGGAGAATCAGCTAACGGGTTTAGGTTTTCAGATATATTGGTTGCAATAATATTCTAGTCTTATTTTCTAGAATCTGTATGCCATTAGCCTTGATCAAATTGAAAGTCCCTAAATCTCAGTCACACAATTAGAGGTAATCTTGTAGGGCAGTAGTTCTCAATTGTTAAAATATGTCTAGGAAGCAGTTGTATATGTTGTTTAAATACAGATTCTGACTCAGTGGGTCTCAGGTGTGGCCTGAGATTCCACATTTCTAAGTTGGAAGTGATGTCAGTCCTATGAGATCATGCCTGCATTGAGTAGCAAATTTATAGGGTACTCTTATGAATCATAATGCCAGCCATTGCTTGAATTTTTTAAAATTTACTTTTGGAGAAATATATAATTTCTAAACTCTGAGAGTAGTATCTAGGGAGTGGGAGTGGAAAAAGATGGGAAGGGAGAGCAATTTTCTGTGGCACACAAGATTACTTTTGTGTGTACTAATGGTAAGTCACTCAGATAGCTTTTAGTAGGATGTGTGTGAAGCCATGTAAACTGTGAATAATTACCCAGTCTAGGTGCCTTGCTGTGTATCAACTGCTTTATTTTTTATGAAATAAAGCATATCAAAAGTTATAAAACATATGTTTTATATCTGATGAAAAACTGCTTTGCTATTTTCACCTGATGGAATACTAAATAGTATTTCCTTCAGTTACATTTACATATATTAATTTTTAAAATTTATGGTCCCAGGGCTTGAACCCAGGAGTGCTCTACCAAGAAGCATTCTACAGCCCTTTTTATTTTGAGACTGGAGTAACTTGGAACCCTCTTGCCTCAGTTTCCCAAGAAGCTGAAGTTACAGGCATGCACTGCCATACCTGATGTATTTATTGCTTCTTAATGGATAAATTCTATTGGTTCCTTGATACTTGTTATCTATGTAGAAAGAAACTGGCTAGCAAAATAATGCTTATAATTTAGAGCATCTGTGTTTATCTTTTGATATGGGCTATTTTTAAGTTATTGTTGTTTCCTGTCTGTAATGTCTAGCCACTCCCAACAAGCCAATCTTTTTGTCCTTGTTTCTAGCTTCTCTGGAGAGTACCTCCCTGTGTCTTTGAGCAAGTTCCAAAGTGTATTTATTGGAAAACCATAATCTGTATTAAGTCAGACTATCTTGAATGTATCTATTATATTTGTTGAAAAGTCTGTGTTGTTAGTTTCACCTGATGAAATACTAGTATCTACTTCATTTACATATATTAATTTTAGACATTGAATCTTAACAATAACAATAATTACCATTTTTTGAGTTCCTACTTTGTACCATACTATGTACTGTTATGTACTTTACGTATATTTATGTTTTTCTGTCATTAAAGTAAACCTGAAAAGTGAGGATTCTGTATTGGTCAGAACAATTTCAATGCAGCCAAGTTCTCATGGCCCTGAGATCACTGCAAGGAAGTCTAAGAAATGCAATCATTCTGTTGTCCAGAAAGAGAAAAATAAGATGGGGTTTGGCAAATAAATACAAATATTGCCTCTGTCATACTACAATTGTCTCCAGTTTAGGAGTAAACTTTTTCCAGTTGATTGTGATTTATCCCAAGTATTTATCTTGTAAATGGCAGAGCAGTGCTTGAATCCGGATATTTCAAAACCATCTTCTTTCCCCATATCACATAATCTCTGAATTTAATTTAATAATCCTGATCATGATAAATAAAATAGGCTGACTGATAGTATTTTGCAGGTTTATAATTGAGAGGGAACTCTGGATTATCTTTAATGTGAAGGACAATAAGGCAAGTTGAGCTCAAGGCTAGGGAATCAGCTGGGTTCTAGCGAGGTGGAGACTGAGTTTTGACATTCAAAACATTGAGTATAAAGGAAAGTGCCTGACTTTTCAATTTTGTTGTCAAATGTTGAAGATAAAAAGCCGTGGAGATTACATAAATAGGACTGGGAAATAGCAGTTCACAGAGGCTTTGAAGTTTTGTCTAAAAAGAGGTACTTTTTGATGAAGTAGATTGGTGAGAATCTGCTCTGCCAACCCCAGGGTCACCACATTACATTCTTGTCAGTGCTACCTTGATAATGCATCAGGAGAAACATAAAGATAGCTGATGGTGACATCAGGGAAGGTACACAGTGGTGCAGAAAGTCCCCAGTTAGCACCACAGTGAGTTCCTGGAAATTGTGTCATAAAGCAGACCATTATGAGGTGGACCATACTTTGCCAAATAAACAAGGCTGCTTATTGAGTGAGGGCTGTGCTACTAACCAGATAGCTAGTCATATGGCTATATGATTTTTGTAAACAAGGATGTATGAACTATAAACTCCTATTATAATTTAAAAGCTGTAATGCAAAATTCATATTTTATATAATAGATGCAAATATAGAGTTTACATTGAATCTAAAGAGGATTTTAATGAAGTATAGCACATAAATAATCTCTACTATTTTATAAACTTGACCTGAAATATAATCTCCTAATTATAATGATTAATAATTTTGTTTGAAACTTTATTTTTTATTTTTTTATTGGTTCTTTCTTTTTAGATACAGATGGCATTAGAGTATGCAGTGACATAACTATAAAAGCATGGAGTATAACTTGTTCTAATTCAGTCCCCAGTATTTCCCCTCCTCTGCCCCATTCTCCTTCCTGTACTCTGCTGATCTTTATGTTATTTAGTAATAGTTTTTTTAATTTAGTGACGTTGATGTGCATGTTGATGAGATTCACTATGATATGTTCATTTATAAACATAGGAAAGTTAAGCCTGGTTCATTCCATGAAATTTCCCTATTTCATGTTCCTCCGTTTCCTTCCCATTTGTGTACTCCTCTGTTTTTTAACTTATTTGGGGTTAGCTCCTCATATCAGAGAGAACATTCGACCTTCAGCTTTTTAAGACTGGCTTATTTCACTTAGCATCATAACCTCTAGTTCATACATTTGCTGGCAAACAACATTAAATCATTCTTCTTTATGGCTAGTACTCCATTGTGTATTACACCACATTTTCTTTATCCATTAATCTGCTGAAGGGCATCTTGGTTGGCTCCATTGCTTAGCTATTGTGAATTGTGCTATTAATATTGATGTGGCCGCATCACTGTAGCTTGCTGATTTTAGATCCTTTGGATATATGTGGAGGAGCGGGATAGCTGGATCAAATGGTGGATCCATACACATATAATTTACCTTCTATGAAGGTCCTGATATTAAGTATGCATTTTCAGAATTATTTAATGGATTTATTATTTATTGAGTCAAGGATAGACAGAGAGATGTACAGGAAGCTGTACACCTATATGCAATAGGAAGAAATGTGCTTATCTACAGTAGGAGCTTCTGTCTATAACAGGACTGTCTATAATTGGGAACTGGCAAGAATTGGCCCTAGCCTTAAAGGCATTTCAACAAAAACTGATAAATTCTTGCTTTTGACTTGGAAGCAACATATATGAGACAAATCTTGCTTGAATCAGTGTGTCCCATTTCCCTCATAACTACTAACAAATGTTTCACTGACTCATATATTTCCATATTAGCTCCACTTGCTAATGTAATCCAGCAATTCCACTCCTAGATACATAACCAAGAGAAATGAAATGTTTTATCCTCCTAAAAACATGTTTGCAAATGTTTCTGTTAGCATTACTTATAATAGCCAAAAAGGAAAAACTACCTAAATGTTCTTTATGCTGTAGCCATACAATAGAATGCTATTTTGCCATCAAAAGTAATGAAGTACTTATACATGTTGTAACATAAATGAACCTTGAAAATATTATGCTTAGTAATGGTTTCATAGCAAGGCCAGACCCAGAGGCCTGAGTATTGTACAATACCACTTATGTGAAAGTCTGGAACAGGCAAATATGCAGAGGCTGAAAGCAAATGCATGGTTGCTACAGCCTGGGGCTGGGATGGGGCAGAGGTGAAGATGATGGGAAAGCTGATGGGGTTTGGTGGAAGTCAAGTTCATGTCCTTCCGGAGTTAAAGAATGAAACTGAGGAACACTGAGGCAAGCATAGCAGACAGTTTTTATTTTAAGGAAATAATAGAAAGCGGAGCATAGGGAGAAGAGTGGACTTCCCCCAGAGTGGGAAAGGAGGCCACAGTGCCAGGGGCCTAAGGAGCTGGTGTGATTCCCTCTTCTTACACTCTCTCAATTTCTCTCTTCCCTGTACCTCAGGGGATGGGTGCTGAAGTCTTGGCTTTTGATCTGTGCCCCCAGCATCTTTATCAGCAGGTCTGCCTGTGTCTCTGAACACCTTTTGTTAAGGAGTGCAGGTCTGTCTGTGTCCCTGTACACCTTATTTAAGGAGTGTAACATCTTTCTTTGTTAGCAGGAGGGGATGTCAAGTTGATTCATATATGCTTATCTGGAGCAATAAGGCCCTGCTCTTTTTCCTCTTAAAGAAAAAGGGCCAATTTCCTTTATATTGACCCAAAAATTCCAACTACACTGGCTACCTGGCTTTTTCCCCTGGCTCAAAGGGATGTAAGGGATGTGGAATTTTTTTTTGATGTAATGAAAATGTTCTAAAAATTTATTGAGGATGCCAGTTTTACAAGTTGGCAAGCCAATGAATTGTAAACTGAGTGAATTGTAGGATGTGTGAATTATATTTCATTAGAGCTGTTAAAACAAGAGCAACAGCAATTCCACCTGCCTACAGTTCACCATTCTAAGAAGTAGTACAAAATTGTTATTCATATTATATGTCCTGATTTCAGTCACAAAAATATGGTCTTTGAAACAGCAATCCCAACTCTGATGTGTATGGGGGTTATGGGTCAATGAGAGTCACATCTGTTGTTGAGGAGGCAAGACTTATGTCAGGGAGCACTCAGCACATGGACTCCTGCTTTTTATCATCCATGAGTCTTTTTTGGCTGTTGTTAGGTCAGATTGTTAGTTTTTTTCCCAAGGGAAAGCATTTTTGATAAATTAATTTCATAGATATTTATAAGTATATGCTACCATCCAAAATATGATGCTTTTAAATGAACGCTCATTGTTCATCTTCAATTTTTCTCATTTTTCATCTTCAGTTTTGCGCCCAAATATCATGATCCAGGGGAATGAGAGTTAAGAAGTTCTGAGACCATTACTTTCAAAGGCACTGTGGATACTGGAAAGGAATCTGTGGTGAGACTTGGAGATCCTAGCTGGGTTGGGCTTGATATTCATTGACTGACTGTGTTGTCCTGGACCAATCATGTATCTTTGAATCATATTTTGCTTTTCTGTAGAAAGGGGGAACTAGATTGTCTCACGTTCCTTCCAGCTGTGCCTCCTAGATATGTTGTATAGGATGTTGATATGGGTCACTTTTAGAAAACCTTTTCTTCTTTGTGCTACTTTTAAGGAAAGAAAAGGAATGTATCTGAAAGAGAAACTCATTTTATAATTTCTTACATTTATGATATGCATTTTCCATGGTGATCTGAAACCCCAAGGTTTTATGGTGAACCGTTATTACCTCTTCTCTGGCTTGCACATATGTGAGTGAATTCCACATGTGCCTGAGAGTTCAACTGGAAAGGCAGCTTCTCCATACTCCCAGAAAGCATCCTTTGCCAACTATGATACATTTATTTACAATTTTAGGAAGAAAATTAATAATGAAACCTGAATAATCACCTATAACGTTTCTAGTTTCTGTACACCACAAGACTCATTTATCTCTTACCATCTATTGGCGTTTGATCAAAACCCAAAGATGCAAAAATGAGTCATGGCTTGGTGAGTCTCACTCTCTCTCCATACCCTTTACTTTTACAGCTGTGAGGAGAGAGAAGGTGTGGCATAGTCAGTCACAGAGAAGGCCAAGGGAGCTCTTCAAAGTCTGAGGCAAGAGTATGTGTTTGTTTTAGTGATCAGCTTGGGAGATGAAAGCCTGAAGTTGTTTCTCTGTGATAAATATTTTGATTCTTCAATGTTATACTCCTGAGGAGGCAAAACAAGATACAGGGTGGTTTGTATAGGACATTCCCTGAGACAGGGAGAAAGCTGTGAATTCCATGTGCTCTCACGAACACTGACTTGTGGTGCCACTGGACAAAGACATTTTGTGCCTTTGAATGTACCTGCTGTGAAAGGGAGCTTAAGTAATTGCTTGTTCCCTCCTGAACAGCTGACAGGACCTCTCTGCCTGACCTGGGGCAAAGTTGCTATTTTAGGTGGTACTCATTCCACGAAAAAGTGGTGACACAAAAACAATTCTAAAATTTGAATCATAGATACCCAAATTTGGGAGGAGCCCTAGAAGTCATTTGGTATAATCCTTGGTTATGTGTGAAGGCTGTCAGGAAGATGAAGTGACTTATTTCTCTAGGGTCTCTAATCATTGATAGTGACATGTTCAGCACCTTGATCTCTTGAAGCTAAAGTTGATATTGATTGCAGGGAATTACTTAGAATAGATCAGATAATGGTTCCTTATATAAGGATATATTTAAAAAATTTTTTCATGTGATTTTCACATATAAAACAAGAAACATTTTTTTACTTTGCCTTTCCTCTTTTCATTGCTGAGCAGTGTATTATACACAATTGTGGCTCAATATTTACTTACCGTTTGATACCTGCTTGATCCATGTAGAAATTAAAACAGAGACTAGTCTGACTATACCAGCTTGTGTTCTCAGTTGAAACTTCATATGCTACTACATTATCTCAAAGGATTATTAAGGCAGATTAAAGGTGGCCACAAATTCTTTACTCCTTCTCCTTCTAAAGATGGGGTTTATTTCTCCTGTCTTTGAGTCTGGGCTAGGATGTGGCTGCTTTGGCTAACAAAGTAAAATGAAGTGATGGTGTGTCAGCTCTGGACCTTGCAATAAGATGACCAGCAGTTTCTTCCTTGGTCTCTCATAAAGTCCAGCTTCCCTCTGGAGACACTACATAGAAAGGAAGAGGAGGAAAAGGCAGATTTCCAACCATTGCTGCCAAGACACATGGCATGAAGTGAGGGCATCTGAGACATCCCAACCAGGTAGACCAACAGCTGAGGACCACCAAGTCTGCCATGTAGAACAGACGAATGGTCCAGTGCAGCTTTGCCCAGACTCTTAAGCTACAGAATTATGAGATAAGATAAATGCCACAAAGTTTGAGAATATTTAATTATGCAGCAACAGATACCTTGAGGAGTCATTAATTATAGGAAGTAAATGAGTTATACACAGATAGCATTGAGAACAGAGCATTTACTAGTATTAGCCTTTACTCAATTCTCCCTTTCCCTTTCCTCCTCCTCCTCCTCCTTCTCTTGTTCTTATTCTATTCTTTTCCATAACTTCTAAGATAAATAAGTGACTGAGAAAACCCTGAAGCTCTAGATCTCCAACATTCATTTCACCTTTTGTCCCCTAACACTATGCAACACAATCTAGAAGGTATCACCTTCTGGTGTAATTCCTGACTTTTCAGTCGTATTAAGCCTGAGGCAGCCACAAGTCACTTTGATACACAAGATTTCAAATTGGCATATTATTTATGAATTTCTGCTCTTCATGAATTCATTCAAGAAATATTTATTGAGCACCACCTTCAAGATTTGGGAAACCAGGAGTGGATGAGGCAGATCCTGTCCTTGAGAAGCTTGCGGGGACTGTTTATTAACAGGGAACAATGAAAATATTTCAGAGAGATGTGCTATGGAAGAAATAAAGATGGTGTGTGAGGGTGGACAACAGAGGGCTCATTTTAGATTTAAGCTGAGGCCTAGAGTATACAATGGAACCTGACACAGAGGAGTCCAGGGCATGTCAGTCCAGGGAGAGAAGAGCAAGTATGAAATCCCTGAGGATGGGAAGATCTGGAAAGAAGGTAAAGTAAAGTCAAAGTGCTCGGAGTAAGATGAGGTGGCAGACCTGGGTAAAACAGATGATGTGAGGATTCATTCACTCAATGTTGGGGGAAGTTTGGATTTTACTCTAGATGAGGTAGGAGACACTACAGAGGTCTAAGCAGGGATTGGCATGTGCTGATTTAAATTTTGGAAAGATCACTTAGGGTTGGTACAGGGAAGATGAATTAACAAAGGGAAAAAATGGGAAGCACGAAGACCAGTTAGGAGACCATCATAGAAGCATATTCAAGATAGGTTGGTGGTTTCTTCTGTAGTGGAGCAGTGGATTTGAAGAGCTGTAGAGGCTTGTCATTGAAGGGAACAGAATGACATAGTGATGGAGATGCAGTTTCCAAAATCACATTCCCTGGGCTCATTCAAGCTCTGACTCTTACAAGTTGTGGGACCTCCAGCAATTTACTGAAATTCATTGTATCTCAGATTTTCTATCTACAAAATTATTTGGATGATGTCTACTTATAGGGATATTGTGAAGACTAAATAAGATGACATTTATAAAGCACTTTAAAAATCCAGGGCATATGATAAGCACTAAGAAAATGTTCTCTCTTATTATATTTTGAAGTTGGAACCTGTAGGACTTGATGATGACTTTTTAGGATAAAGGAAAAAGAAGAGCAGGATTATGTCTGCTGTAGAACCAATCCCACAATTTCCAAGCAGAAATAATTTTCTTTCTCTATGGAGCATTGTAGAATTTTTATTTTGTTTTTCACATGACATCAGTTTATTTCACACTCTCTTACATTTGAATTTATTGTGTTTGTGTAGCAGCTTCTATACATGATGATTTTTCTAAACTTTTTGAGGATTGGAACTGTGTCTGATTCACAGGGTCTAGGATGGATTCTCAACTGGACAGTAGTGAAGAGACAAATAAACATCAGGTGTGGGTTGTAAGATTCTTCCTAATATAACCTCTTTCTCCTCCCCCCACCTGACCTGGAAGATTCTGAAATACTTACCAAGGTGAACCACTGTTGCTATTAGGAATGCATTTTATCCCTGAGGACGTTTTGAAGGATGAAAAGTGTTGAAAAACTCAAATTCTAAAGAGTAAGAGTGAACATTTGTTGAATTGAGAATAATCATGTGCTTCATGTTATTTAAGAATTACAGATATATAGATATTTAAATAATAACTGCTAACTTTTAACATTTGGAAATAATGCATAACAATGTTAAGTAAAACATTCAATATGAAATAATATAAATACAGTGACTAGATTGAAATATGCAAAATATCAAGGATCAATTTACAAAACACAATAATGTAATCAACATTTGTTTAAAATTTTATAGGATATTTCTCTGAAAAAAGTTAATTTAAAAATATCGCAGTGAGGGGCTGGAGGTTGCACCACTTGCCCGGCATATGCGAGGGTGTGAATTCAAGCCCCAGCACCACATATACAAGAAGGTCTTGGAGCAGTGAAAGCCATGTGAAAAACTAAATAAAAATTGTTTCTCTCTCTCTCTCTGTCACTGTCCCTCTCTCTTTAAAAAAAAAAAAATCTCAGTGTGACCTTAAAGTGCCTTTTATACCACATTGAACCTCCAGATGCTTCTGACAAATAGGATTTGTTTATCAAACTTGAGAATTGCTTCAGTGTGAATTCCCCTCTTGGAAATCACAGAACCCCAAATCCTGTGGGAAGCCAACTTTTCACTTGGTTTTTCTCAATTTTCCTCAGTCTGGTTTGAACCTTGAACCTTTAGGGAAGTAAAGAATACCTATTAACATTTCCTAGGGGTGTTCACAAAGCTATCTGAGAAAACAGATGGATGGTACTCCATAGCCATTCCTACAGGAGACTTGCCATGGGCTGCTTGCATTATAACTGGATGAGGAGCCCCTGAGTGCTTATGATTCTACACTCCTGCTTTCTCTTTATATCATCAATCATTTAAATGGAGTTTGATTTTTATATCTCATAACAGTTCAGTAGGTGGTTCTGTAGAACCTTTTCTGTTCCCAGGTTCCCTGCCAATAATTGTTTTAAAACATGGACTGGTAAGTGCTAGGGGAGATTTTACATTTAAATGAATCAACATGTAATAAATTAATTTATAAAGAGAGAACATTTTTGATAATCATCCCCTGTTTTTACTAAATTTAAAGATAATTCTTTAGCAGAGTATATTTACTTTTATTGGACATTCTAATGGAAATATTGGTCCTCTGCCTGGAAGATTGATTAGGGATAATGAAAGTGAAGATAGGATATTGGCTAGGAGTCCTAGGGAATGTGGGAGAAGACATGGAAATTGCTGCTCCTCTGTGCTCTTGCAAGTTTGGAAACTACTACAAGAAGTGTTATTTCTGATTTTTCTCCCTTTTAAAAAATGAGATATATGGGCAAAATTAGAGGACTATATCATAGGGTGTGACAAATTCTATAGCTCTTATTCTGTTAGAGGGCTCTACAAAGTAACTGAACTAATTCATTATTTTATGCATAATCATTCAATTACATTTATTTCAAGTAATTCAATAAATATGTGATAGTGCCTCATACCTGTTTTAAATTATATTTCTTTTTATTGGTACATATTAATTATACAAAATGGTAGATTTCATTGTAGCATATTTGTACACACATAAAAACATGTGAATTATATTTCTTTAATTAATACAAAGTATGAACCTTTGCACAGGTTTTGACACTAATTTTGTTAATCTATAAACTATTTGCATTGGTTTAATTTTTGTTAGTGTTTTGTGTGTGTGTGTGTGGAAAGTTATCAAATAAACCAAGAAGATAGTGTTGAAAGCTGAGAAGAAATTGCTGAGCTTCTTGCTTGAAAAAAAAAAATGATCTAGCTTACTGAACCTGACCATGGCAGCCCTGCTTTCCCCCAGGCTCCTGCTCCCACCCTCTCACCTTTTACCAGGAAGCTAAGAATCACGTCAGTTATGTTCATTTACTGTGTGTTCAGTGTTCATTTGGTATTTAGAAAGCAGTAATGGAAAAAAGAAAGAAGGGAGGGAGGAAAGGGAGGAGGGGCCTTGTACTTCTTAGAAATGTCCTAATAATAAACATTATCTTTAAACTTATTTAGAATTTAACAACAAAAAATGTGTTGCAGTTGTTTTCATACTTCCTTGATCAAGTCACATAAATTCACTGGTCCTATTTATGAAGAACTGGGGGTTCTCTAAGATTCCACCTAGTCTTAAATGATATTGTGATGTGGGAGACCAGCTCCATGTAAAACATCAGTCCAAAGTAGGCTAGCGATAAAAAGTCTGACTCCTTTCCCAATAGAGTTGAGGATCCCTTATCAGTCCTTCCTACCTGGCATGCTCATACACACTTATACACACTCACTTGCCCAGTAATTCCTGCCTTAGAGTCTTTGCTCAGGATATTTCTTCTAAAATACCCTCTCCTTCCCTCTCTACTCATCTGCTTCATTCCTACCCTTGAGGCTTAAGTCATATTTGAAGCCATAGAATCATGAAGCTGCTGCCTGGACAATCATCTTTGTTTCACAGTTTCCTAGTACAAGCTCCTTCAACCTTCCAGTGAACCCCGCCAGACTGCTAAAGTGAAGACTGTGTGTTTGAGCATCTGCCTGCCCCTGGAACCGAGTCCCTGTCCACCTCTGATGAAACTGACAAACTCTGGACAGGTCCCTGTCTGTCCCCTGGGGCAATCCCCCTGGCCTGGAGCTGACGTGGTTTGAAACTCCCACGCAGGGCTGATCTTCTGCCCTACTTCTGGATTTTACTGTAACTTGCTTAGCAGCTGGAGGTGCTGAAATTGCAGAACGGCACTGTGGGTTTGCTTTTGATAATGTTCAAATGGTTTCCAAAACTGTTGAGCACTTCCTGCTCTTAAGAGCTCCTTGCTCTCCATTTTCTAATTACTTTCTGTCCCCTGGCTTCGCTCACTTACTCCTTACTGTCCACTGATGGTCCCCATTTCATTTCTTTGTCTCTCTTGCCCCATGTTCTTTCCCCTGCATTATCCAAAGCTCCCCTGCCCCTCTTCTTTTTTTGTTCACTGCCAATATGAGTTTTGTCCGTTACTTCTATCACTTAACAGCTGCTGCTGCTTTTTTTTTTTTTTAGTTCCAGGGATTGAACCCAGGGGCGGTTAACCACTGAGCCACATCCCAACCCTTTTTATTTTTTATTTTGACAGGGTCTCGCTAAGTTGCTGAGGCTGGCTCTGAATTGGCAATCCTCCTGCCTCGTCCTTCTGAGTCACCTCGTCACTGGGATTATTGGCATTTGCCACCATGCCTGGCACCTGTTTTTTCTTATGTAGTTCCTGTTAGTCTTTAATTTTGGTTAATTTCAAATAATTTTTCTCTCCTTCCTAAACATTTACCACATTGAGAGTATTTTAAATTTTTCTTTTATATCAGATACAGATTTTTATTTTTATATCAACTATTTTTAAAGAGAGGACAATGAGAGAGAAAAAGAGAGAGAGAGAGAGAGAGAGAGAGAGAGAATCAATTTTTATTGAGTTTTTCAAATGGCTTTAGTTGCTCTGACACTTAGTTGTGTACGTGGGTTGCTGGGGTATGAACCCATGTACTTGTGCATGCCGGGCAAGCACCGTAACCACTGAGCCACCGCTCCAGTCCCCGTTATATCAACTATTTAATGGAGTACTTTGAAAACAAGGGTTTTTTGGTACTTTCAAGTATAATCCTAGTATAATACAATATAATCCTGTTCTATTACTTTATTTTTGCAGGTTCAGGTTTTTATTTTCCTTCAAACTTTAATATCTCTATATGTGGATAAGTATATGTATATGTACATATTTCAAGTTTCTACCATCTTTTTCAGAGTTTAGCATTTTTATTTCTCTCACTGTTGTCTTTACTCATTCATTTTTTCTTCCCTAGTAAACCCTACTATGTGTGCATTTTCAATTTCCTGGAAATTGTTCTCTATTGATATCTTGTATTATTTACTCTTTTTAAACGACTAATACAGCTTTAAAAATCTAAGCCTTCTGTTGAGAAAACATAGTTGAAAAGCACAGATAGCGAGAAGAGAGTGGCTCTGCTCAGAAGGTGACATTGAAGTTGAGTCCTGAAAGCAGTGGTGAAATCATGTTCTGTAAGAACTTTTGAAGCATTGAATAGCGTGTGCCAAGACTCTTAGGTAGGAACAGGATGATAATTCAGAGAACTGCAAGGAGACAGTTTATGGAAGAGAAAGCAGGAGAGTGGTAGGTGATTAGGCTGGAGAAGAGCAGTGGGATGCATAAGTTCATATGATCTTATGGCACTGTCAGGACTTGGATTTTATTTGCATGAACTTGGGAAGCCTAAGTTGGGACCTAAGTTAGAGAGGAGATATGATCTGATTTATATTTGGTAGGTCACTTTAGCTGCTCTTTTGAAAGTAGACTGGAGAGTCAGGAAAAAAAAAAGAGATTGTTACTACAAACTGGGGAAGATACCAAGGTACAACTAGACTAGAGTAGAGGGTGTGGAGGTGACAAGAAGTGGTCAGATTCTTGATGTATGCACAACTATTCGAGTTAGGTAGGATTTGATGGTTTTTGAATATAGAGTAGGAGAGAGAAAAAATTAAAAATGACTGCATATTTTTTTTATCTGAGGAACCAGAAAGATAAAATTGCCATATTCTGAGATGGGGAAGACTTTTGAAATAGGAACAGGTAAGGCGCACATGGGAGTAGCAGATGTTCAGATTTGGTCACACTAGTTTGAAATATCTGATGGACATTCAAATCCAAATGTCAGGTAAGCAGCTGGATAGATGAGTCTAGAGTTTTGCAGTCAGTTCTATTGAAGGTGTAAATTTGTGTTTATGAGTCATTAGCATAGGGATGGTATTTAAAAGCATATCACTAAATGAGGTCACCTGAGGCAGTGCTTTTGGAACTTTGCGGACCACAAGCCACAGTAGGAAATTCATGTCACATTATGATATGGTAAATACACACACACACACACACACACACACACACAAATATATGCATTTCAAAAATTTCAAGAACCATAACTGACACCACATGTTGTACTCACACTTTTCAATTTTATTTTATTTAATCAAAAATAGTGGTCATTTTCTTCTAAATTAACTTCACAATCCATCAATGGATTGAAGTTCATGCGTTTTGAAAAGCCCTGGCCCAACAAATGAACATAAGCAAAGTAAAGAGCGTTGAGCACCAAATTGAAGCGTTCAACTAATGTTTAGAGTGTATGAAATGAGTTGGAGCCAGCACCAGTGAGTTTGGAGGAGAAATAATTCTCCCACTGCCTCCTGGTGTGTGTTCCTGCTCCCAACTCTCTGGCTCATGTCCTCCTTCATCTTGTTTCTTTTGGTGTTCTCCACTTTCTCTCCACCACTTCACTTTATGGATGGACATGGGCACATTCCCTTCACTGCTCAAAGCCCATTATAATGGGTTGACCTACATTGTATCCTTGGGAATATCATGGTGAGATTACAACACCATGCAGAAACAACATACAATTCAACATTACATATATTCCTTTCTTTAACGTTCCTTACCAATCACAGTATAGCAAATTTCTCACTGGTCCATTTTCTTATTTAGACCTCAGATGATTTCAGATCATCTTTCTCAGATTGCCCATCCCCTTTCTTCAAGGCCTTGTTTTAGTCCTACAAGGAAACCCTGACAAATTTGTGTTTATTAAACAGAGAATTTAGCTCAATCTTTAAGCCGTCTTTCTCTTCCACACTAAACATGGATCTACTTTGACATAAGA
>PVKS010035646.1:0-19929 GCA_004027875.1 Aplodontia rufa | reverse complement strand
AGTGGATATGGTGCATGCCCGCATGCACAAGTACATGAGTTCAAACCCCAGCACCACATGCACAACAAAGACTTGGAGCAACAAAGGGCACATGAAAAACTAAATAAAAATTGTTTCTCTCTCTGGATCTGAAACTGTGATTCTTTTGGTGTCCATTACCGTCCAAATGTAGGAAAGAAGATGTGGGGAGCTTCATTTATGCCATAGGTGTAGGACCAGGCCTGAGTGAGGCTGAGAGCCACGGAACCCTCACCAAGTCCTTGGCTGCTCTATCCTCTAAAGGACCTGAGAAGGCAGCAGGAGCTGGGAGAGAGGAGGCTGGCAGAGGGGCAGATGGTCCTTTCAGAGATGAAAACAGGAGGAAGGTGTGAGCTGGAAAGAATGACAGAAAAGATGCCTAGCCTGTGTAAGGTAGTAGATTAGAGCTCCAGCATCAAAAAAGGAAGGAAGGAAGTCGAAGTCCAAGCGTAGCAAATCCACTAAGTTGCCCATGGATTTAGATATCCCCAGAGCCTGACTTCCTCCCAAGCCTGCAAAATAGAGGACTCACACATTTCAATGTGATCCTGAGAAATGTAGACTCCCCTCTCCATTCTTGAGCACAATTTTCTCATTTCAAAAACAAAGCTAACTTCTAAATTTGACAATTCATGACCTTACACCCCTAAAAACCTCAGCATTTGTGTACCCTAACTATATTTCCAAAATATACTTCTTTCCGCTAGAGTGTACTCGTTGCCAAATCTGCAAGACTCATTTAAATAGTCATTTGATCTAACGGTACAGTTCTGGAAATAATCCAAATCAAATATCTATAACAGAAGAAACAGCTCAGAGATTGATTAAAGAATTTCAAATTAAGCTACCATTATTAGTATTTCTTTACATTTATTTCTAAAATATTTTGCATAAAATATAATTTTAAGCCACCATAAATCATCCATAATCATAATCATAATACTGTTCCTAGAACTCTGATAATGGCTTAAAATGTCTGAAAAATACTTAATAGTGTAACATACAGTATTTTTTTCTATTGCATTTCTTGTCAATGTTGGTATACTAAATTAATGACATTACAGAACACAAAGTTCCAAAACAAGTACTGCTTTACATTGACATAGGCTGATTTTTCAATATCACTGCTTTCAATGCTCTAGTTAAATCATGTAAGTAAGATCACCTTATTTTTAAGTAAAGAAAATAATGTTTACAAAATTCTGCAAATGGCCCCAAGTCACATGGCACTGAGAAGGTTCCAATAACTAAATAAAACCAGCATTAGTGCCTATAAATTCTTGATTCAAATTACTGAGTTATTATGACCATTGATAAATATCAAAAAAGCAGTGCAAAGTAAATAGTTTAGTTTTTTGGTTAACACACACACACACACACACACACAATAAAGTTAAGGAGGAAGAAACCATTCACCACTCACCTTGGAACTTGCCACCTTCTACCTGACAGCCCTAACTTGGGCTTAGTTCATTAAACCAAGCAAAATCTTGCACACATGTGTTTAATCTTCATGGGTAAAATCTATATATAAATCTTTTAATCTAGCTTAAATTGCAAAGGGTAGAAATGTGCACATTAAGTATATTACTAGACATGTGAAGGAGCTACTTCAGTTATTCTAAAATATTTTTTCCACCAATTTGTACCACTTTGCAAGACACATTCAAACTATATTATCAATGCATCCAAATGCACATTGTTTTATGAGGTCCATGAGCCAAGTTAACAGACACCCTGCTCTAATGTCCACAGAGATGCGTGCATTTCATAGACAGGGAACTGAGTTGGGTGTTGATAATTTCCATTGTGTTAAAATGGAAAACAAAGTTTGTTAAAGTAATATATACTTTCAAATATTTAGGAAACCTGTCTTCTTTCCCCTCCTGCCCTCTCCAGTTGCCTTTATTTATTTTTCTTCCATCTCATTCTCTTTCTTTTCCTGTCCCTCCAGCATGGTGCTTTTTTTAAAAAAAAAATTTGTTTGACATAGACTTACATACTGGAAGGAATCATTGTTACATATTCATGTATACGTGGATATTCACATAGTAAGTTAAGGCTGATCCTAGTCCAGAATATCCCCGGCCACTTCATCCATTTCCTGATCTCATGTCTCTTCTGCAATACCCCCATGCTATAATTGAAAATGAGCATATATGTGTCTATTAATTTTTGAAATTTCTGAGTTTCTCTGCCTGCCTGTGTATAGGTAGGCTTCTCATGGGAGTCAAGAGTTCCCAGTTGTATTGATAACCCACTTTATCCCTCCCTCTCCTCCTTGCCTCCCTCCCTTCTCCCCCTACCTTCATGGTTATGGTTCCCCCAGCTTATGTGAAATTTCAACTCTGGTGAGTTTATTACTCACACTTAGCTAACTTTTATCCTGTCTTAGTCTTACTTTAGCATCCACATCTGATTGAAAACATTTGACCCTTAAGTCTCTGTGTTTGGGATATTTCACTCAGCACAGCATGATGCTTTTTAATGACACTTTTAACTATAATTTATTCATCCATCCATTCATTCATGAAACACTACTTATTAAGGACCCACTGTGTGCCTGCCAGTGTTGCTTTTTGGGCATCAAAGATGAGTAATAGTTTCTCTGCCTTCAAGGACGATGAAATCTAGCAGATATTGGGCCACACAATTAATGAGCTGGAGTGAGTCACTGTGGTTAAAACCAGGTAACACCTGTCCCTTACTGCTGCATATTTCCAGACCACTTGTTTTATTGATTGCAAGCCCTCAGAGTGCTGTGACCATCAGTCATTTCTGTTGCCCCAGCATCTAACACAATGCCTAGCAAATAGTTTGGTTCCATAAAGTGTTTTGGATAGATGGGTGGATGGACAAATGGAAGGAGGGGAGGGAGGGACAGAGGAATGGAATGACCAGTATTTATCACGAATGACTTTTAAACTCTCTGGGATCAGTTTTTGATTAACTATCTCCCTCTTTTCCCAAAGAGGTGTCCTTGGTATCAAGAGCTAAGTGGGATTCCCATTTCCTGGGCACAGATAGTCCTCTCAGAAAAGATGCCTTCTTTGTCTTCCTGGGATCATTTCACCATATTTAATATTAATTTCTTTAAGAAATCTCCCCAGGTGACATCAGGGTGGGCTCCTAGCTCCCCTACCCTCTGCAGATCTCTGACCCTAGAGGAGTGCAGTTTCCATTAACTTTTTTTTTTAACAGAAACTATTTAGAAGTTTGTCAGTTAAGGAATAAAATCTCCTTGAGGAAATCTGGTTAGAGAAGAGGAAGTCAAAAAGAGCTCATAGTGCAGAGGACAAGTGAGTGGAATGCCAGGGTCTCTTGAGCAGATCCTGTCTCATCCTGCTCCTGCAGTCTGAGGGCTCCCAGTGACCGGTGGTAACACCGGGAGAGCAACCGTCAGGGAGGGCAGCCTCAGTGCTCGAGGCCCCTGCCAGTTACTCAGCTACCCAAGCTCTGCTGTCCTCAGAGAAGACGCCCAATTACAAGAATTACCGACTGAAGCTTCAAAGGCGCCCAGCACCAACTGGGGATCCTAAACATCACACTTGCCTTATCTCCAGACCTGGATCGCCCCAGTCGAGACTGGAGCTCCTCAGAGGGACCCAACCACCCACTCCACTTTGAGATGCGTGGTCTAGAGTCCTTGGCATCCCCACTTTACAGCATCCCTGCCTGGAAGCCAGCTTTTTCTCTCGTCCTGTCTTGTGCTGTCAGGAAGCTCAGTGCCTTCAGCGCAGCCCTAGAAGGGAGGCAATAGCCTAATCGCATCCATTCCCAGCCTCCACTAAACCCCTGACTCGTCACTCCAGGGGGGCATGCCAAGGTCACCAGAATAGGCGTGACAATCTCTAAAGTCACTCTCCCCAAGCAACTTCCTGAGATCCCCAGGGTCTAGTTCTTCAGTCCCTCAACCTAGTTGTGGGTCTCCTCCATCATCCCACCAGGAGCCTTTCCTCCTTTCCTGTCCTGGAGCTTGCCCCCTCTGGAAACGTTCACTTTCTCTCCTACTCAAGGCTCCCTTGTAAGTCTCCCCTCCGTTTCCTTAAGAGAATGTGGGGAGAAGATGTGCCTCCCACTCGCGCAGGGGGAGCGGCAGGGGAACCGACGCAAACTTCTGCTGCACTTACTTCGGGCCGAGGCTGCCGCCCCCTCGCCTCTGCTCGCTCCAGCACCGGCAGCTGCTCCGCGGCGACACCAAGCCACCACGCTCGCATTCCCCACACCAGCGTAGCTGCGAAATGCGCAAGAAGGGAAAGAAGTCTCTCCCCCGCGAACGCAACCAGGGCCGGAGTGCGGGGCGGAGGTCCGGCCGCGGCGCTGGGCTGCTAGCTGAGCAGTGGCCGCCTCCAGCACCCCCGGGATGCTGCGCTCAGCGCCGTGCGCGGTGCTCCTCTGCTGGTTTGTTTCTGTCCGATTTGCAGTTTCAGTGCATGCCAGGACTGCAGCACCCTCTCCGTCCTCCCGCGGAAACGACTTTCAATTCACCTGGAGGCTGGCGAGGTTCTCCCGAGGGCGGGCAGCGTGACAGCGGGTGCAGAGGAGAGGGAGGAGCGCGGGCGCAGAGGCTGCCCAAGTGCGCCTCCAGCTTCCTTGGCTTAGAGCGCGCAGCCCTCTCCAGCCGCTCTCCTCGGGACTGCAGTCCTGACGTCACCTACACCCCCCACCCCGCGGAGGAGCGACACAGAGGGTGGGGTGCAGAGAGCGAGGACGTGTGAGAGAGTGTGTGTGTGTGTGTGTGTGTGTGTTCACGAGCGCGTGTGCCCCGCAGGGCCGGGGACGGATCGGAACCGCCGCTGGATCCTGAAAGAACCCTTAGACTGCTCTCTGCAAACAGTCGTCAAGGGGTTGCGGTGAACAGCCGGGGGCGCTCGCTTCCAGATTGGGGCGGGGATACCAGGGACGAGGAGTTTGGACCAGACCAAGGGAAAAAGATTAACGCAGCAAGGGCGGTGGAAGTACGAGAGTTGGGCAATCTTTCCCCAAAGTTGGAGCACGCACAGAACACCTTTTAAAAAGCTGCGGTAGAGGTTTAGGAGGAAGGGAGGGTAGACAGTACGCGAGAGTTGATTTTCACGCTCCTGTAGGAGCGGGTAGGGCTGGAGTTGGAATGCTCTCAGGGACCGCCCGGCTTCCACTCGCGCTGCAAATTCCAGAGGAGGAGCCGACTTTAGAGAGTCAAGGGTTCTTACCTCTGACTTCTGACAAGTTGCTGCAAAGAAAGCGAAGTGGCTGGCCTTCCGCACCCAGTTTCCTCCCAGTGTGAATCTGGAGGAGTCTGCCAGAAGCTTGGCGGAATCACCCCCAGTAAGCTAAAGGGGTCAAGGCCGAGATTGGGCTGGGCTCCAGGTGCGACGCCCGGCTCTTCGGTTCTGGGTCGGAGGTCCCGGTGACAACTCGAGAAAGAGTTTCTTAAGGTCATTAGTGTGAGGTCACTGTTTGAGTCTTTGCCACCATCCAGGATCTACATTCCAAAAGTACAGACAAATGTAGCCACCCAACTTCCCTCATTCTCTGAAATTGTCCTAGGGGCCAAAAAATAAAAGAGACTTTCTGCAAAGAAGCCAAATTCAGGCGCTTTGGGTGATGCTGGTATAGCTAAAGGTTGTTCTTGGAGCGATTGCGCCTTAGCAGCAACCTTGGAGCGGAGTGCTTGGCTCCGTGCTTTTGCAGCGCACTGCTCCGGCTGCTGAGTGCCCAGCCATGAGTTCCGGCCCTCTGCCCGCCGCACCCCAGCCGGAGCAAAATGTGCAAAGCGCTCCGGCCCAGGCCAAATCGGCTGCCAGCAGCTAGGCGTCAGGTGCGCTCTGCAGTCACCGCCAGTGCAGCCAGGGATTTTCGCCCATTGAGTGACAGTCGTTTTAACTGCAAGCATCTCCCTTCTTGAATGCAGACACCATTTCATCGCCGAGATGCTCTTATTCATTAAAATAACTTTTTCTAAAGGAAAGGGTGGAGACTAGGGACGAGGGACGTAAAAGGGAGAAAATATTCCCTATTCATAAACACTCTTTTTTTTTTAAACCTAAAACTTTCTAAAGTGACCATAGTAGGATTAGATCTGAATAAAGCAGCAGAAAGTTTTCTTACAATCTCAAATCTCAAATGGACGTTGAATATATATATATATTCCGGGTCTAATGGTCACAAGTTTAATAGTCTTAGTTTGAAAATTAGAAAATTAATTAGGCAAAATTACAGATATCCTTAACTGTGGTCTAGATTTGACAAACAAATAGTATAATTAAAATGAGTAAAGAGACAGCTTGTTCCTAAATAGAACAAGGAAATATTAGAGAAGGACATGGGGTCATCAGCCTCCAGGTCCTTCTGTAACTGTCCTACTTTTTGAAATATAAATTTGAAAATACTCTAACATCATGAAGGAATTATATAACTAGATCCTAGTTATGCGTGTTTCAAAAGCAGTTAATTCCTCAGTAGGAGTCACTGTTCCCTGAAAATGCTAATTCAGATTAATAGTGTGGGAATCAGCAAGTCATTGACAAATTAAAGGGATGATTTGAAAACAAAACTGTGAAGTGGCAGCTATGAACCTTCTAAGCTGGGTCACAATTTTGCTGTAAGAAGTTAGTGATGCTCTATTAGCAAATATGACAGTCTGGCTGACATAACTGCAGTAATGGCTATCTGATGTGGCACACCTAAGAGCTGCAGCTCCTTTCCTTATTTGCTATTGGATTCTGTCCACACCTCTAGGATAACTTTCTTTTGTTTGTTTTTGTTTTTGTTTGATTTATTTATTTTATTTTTACATTCTAACGTGATTGGTTGCTTTCATCTCTGTCTTCCTTCTAAACTTACAAGCTCTTCCAGGGCAGGAATTTTGTGTGCTTTCCTTAGGAAACAGGACAGTGCCTGGTCAACAGCAGATATGTAGATATATATGTGTGTGTGTGTGTATATATATATATATATATATGACTGTTCTTAAAGGATTACAAAATAATTACATTTTGAAATCTGTTTTACAGTATGGTACTAGCATGAAAACAGAAGCATGGACCAATAAAACAAAATCAAAGCCTGGAAATGAATTTTTAAAAATGGTCCACTATCCACTAATTATCAACAAGGACACCAAAAGGACACAATGAGAAATAGACACTTTAATAAATGGTGCTAGGAAAACTGGATCCTACATGCAAAAGCATTAAATGGGACCCTTTTCTTTTGCCATACCCCAAAATCAACTTGAAATGAATGAAAGACCTAAATGTAAGGCCCAAAGCTATAAAACGCCTACAAGAGAACAGAAAGGAAAAACTCCTTGAAATTGACTTTGGCAATGAATCTTTGGACATCACATCAAAAGCTCAGACTACAAAATGAAGAATAAATACAGGGGAATACATCAAATAAAAATCTCTCTCACACAACAAAGAAAATAATCAACAAAATGAAAAGGCAACTTATGGAGTGGGGAAAATATTTGCAAACCACATATCCAATAAAGGGTTAAGATCCAAAATTTATAAAGAACACTTAAAATGCAATAGCAGAAAAATAAATGACCCAATTTAAAAAAAATAGGCAAAGGACCTGAACATACACTTCTCCAAACAAGACATAAAAATAGCCAAGAGGTATGTGGAAAGGTACTTGGCATCATTAATCATGAGGGAAATGCAAATTAAAACCACTCTGAGAAATCACCTCACACCTGTTAGTATGGCCATAATCAAAAGACGAAAGATAACAAATGTGGACTAGGATGTGGAAAAAGAGCAGACCTTTGTTCTACATTGGTGGGAATGTGGATTGGTGCAACCATTGTGGAAAACAGTAAGGAAGTTCATAAAGAAATTAAAAATAGATCGACCTGGGGGCTGGAGCAGTGATTCAGTGGTTATGGCAATTGCCTGGCATGCACCAGGACCCAGGTTCAATCCCCAGCACCACATACACAACTAAGTGTCAGAGCAATGGAAACCAGATGAAAAATTAAATAAAGTTGATTCTCATTCCCTCTCTCTCCTTTTAAAAAAAATAGATCAATCTTCTAATCTATTAATTCCGCCTCTGGTTATGTATCCAAAGGAAATGAAAATCACTACCTGGTAAAGAAATCTGGATTGCAATATTAATTGCAAGATTACACAATAGCTAAGTAATAGAAACAATCTAAATGTCCATTGCCAGAATGAACAGGCAAGGAAATGGTGGTATTTATAGAATGGAATATTATTCAATCATAAAAAAGGAAATTCTGCCATTTGTCACAACCTGAACAGACCTGGAGGATGTTATGCTAAGTTAAACAAACCAGTGGTAGAATGGCAAATATTGCATTATTACACATAAAAATAGATGAAGTATATATTTTTTTAAGACAGAGCTCAATACAGACACTAAAACCGTTTTTTCCACAAGTGGGAGAGGGGAGCTGAATTGACATGTAGGTCATAGAAAACAAAGTAACAGCTATGTAGGCTGAACAAGTTCAGAGATCAAATATACAAGAGGAGGATAAAATTGTATCATATTAGATATTTTTGTTAAATAAGTAGATTTTGGCTGTTCTTGTCCCAAATAAAAAGAAACATGATATGGTATGTTATCTGCCTTGCTATAGCAACCATTTTGCTATCCATATGTATCCTACACATCTTATTATAACCTCAAATATGCACAATAAAATTTACTTCAAAACTATATAAAATAGGGGCTGGAGCAGTGGCTCAGTGGTTATGGTACTTGCCTGGCATTCACGAGTGTGGTAGTTCAAACCCCAGCACCACATACACAGCAGAATCTTGGAGCAACAAAAGCCACATGAAGGAATAAACAAAGTTGATTCTCTTTCCCTCTCTCTTTCTCTCTCTGTCCCTCTATAATAAAAGGAGTAAACCCTTGATTTAAAAAAAAACTATATAAAATAAAAGTTTTAAGCTACCCTATTCCATCAATGTTAAACATATATGCACATATGAAACAGGACGGAGAAAAGAGAAGAAGAAAGGTAAGAAGAAGAGAAAAGCAACTTTCTAAAGGATAGCTACTGATGGCCCAGTTGGTCACTAGATCTGTGCAGGGGGTTTAAACTGACCATAGAAACATCTCTCGCTACTCTTATTCTGTGAGGTTTCGTTCTTGTTCATTTTCACATTTACATGTTTTAAAGTTTGGTTTTGGGAAATTAAAAGCACTGTCCAGAATGCATTCCAAAACATTATAGAAAGCAAAAGAAGCTCCCTCTTTTTTTCAAAGTTAAACTTATGAATTTAACTTTGAGAGAGGGACAGTGAGAGACAGAGAAAGAAATAATTTTATTTACTTTTTCATGTGACTCTCGTTGCTCCCATACTTCGTTGTGCACGTGGCGCTGGGGTTCGAACCCACACAATCGCGCATGCCAGGCAAGTGCCATAACCACTGAGCTCCAGCCTGCTCCCTTTATGTTTGATGAGTCTTCCCATCTTCTGCAACAGAAAAAGCGAAGGAAAAAAAGACAAGAATAAAAATTATTTCATATAGTACTTAGATTCCTGTATGTTCCCTAAAAACCAGTTTCCACATATGTTACACAGTTTCTAGCATATCTATATGTGTGTATATGTACATATATTTATCCTGGTAGATAAGAAGATAGATGCTTAAATACATATCACTTATAGAAGAGAAAGATGATTTTAGAAAAATCTATCCAGTTATGTAGGTATTTTTCTAGAGAGACATTTGAGAGGAGGCTAACTTAGTTCATGATAAAGAAAACCAGACCAAAAAAATTTAAACAGTTATTTTCAGAACATAGGAAGTTTGGTATAAAATACTAGAATTTTCCTGCAACTTCTCCTGGGACTTGGGCTTGCTGTTAATATTTTATGCTTCATGATATATTAATGGCTTTGTATTTGAACTGCTTGTCTAGCGCCCTCTAATCCTGATAGAGTTAACCCCGAAGACAAAACTCTGAGTGGCCTATTTCTTTCTAAGAAGTTAAAGTCCTAAACTAATACATTCAAATTTCAGAAATATCATAACCAAAACAAAATACTGACATAATACATTTATACATGTTATTCTCAAAGGTAATTTAGTAAATTTTAAAGTAAAATGTAAATGAGGAAGCATTTACATATCCAGATACTTTATGGATAATCACAGATTAGCAAGAATTTCTATGATGAAAGTTGGATTTTGCTGCATAATGACATTTAATTCCTACATGTGCTCATATGTTGTAATGATACTTCACCATAGATTTTCAAATGTATAATACACCGCTCTCTGGTCTGCCATATTGTTATAGATCAGGCTGCCTAAATGAACTATGTTTACAACAAAGAACATGTATTCCTGTCACAATCTTAATTAAAAATTGTAAAGAGACAATTCATTGTTTCTAGTTGAAGTTTTGGGATGGGCTTCCTCAAAGGGCACCTTGTTCAAGGTTTGGCATGTTCCTGAAAGTGGATTTGCTTATGTGAAAGCAAAGCTGCAAGTTACACAGTTTTCATTTTTCCCCTCACTGAAGGCAGAAGTCTCAGCCAGCACGGATTTAGAAAGGCAAGTACTTCTCAGACTTGATTCCTGCCCTTAATTAAAGGAGCCTACAATCATACCCTGCCTCTTTCCCTTGTGAACTCCTTAAAAGTTGTGCTCAGGGACACTGGAATCCACCTGAGTAAGTTAAGGAGTACTGAAGCTATAGTACTGGTTAGTACTATAAATCTTCAGGCAGTATTTTAAAATGGGTTTAGTTACGCTACCTTGATTCTTCTTGCCTTGTACAGAGCAACTTAAGCCTAGTCTAAAAGAACTTTGCTTTTACCCAACATTTATTTCTTTAACCCTATTTTACAGTTTGGCTCCTCCCAATTTTGCATAGAGTAGTGTTTTCTCATTTACATTGTTTAATTCAGGCAATTAAACACCTCTGGGTAGAGCCCCTGTCTGCCTATGTGTTTCCAAAGCATTATGTACACTTACTGCACTCTATAAATAATAATAACAGTAATCACCCTCTATACAAAATTAGAATGTTAGCATATTCAACCAGTTTAGTGTGCTGATTTGCTTTAGTGCGTCATAATTATCTCGTGAAACCTATGGTATAATGGGCACTACATTACACAATCTTCCAAAAATATGTTACTATATATTCTGGCAAAGAGATGCACCTGCAGTTTTCTTCCACCCACTTCTAAGATACAGAAGTGGCAGGGTGATACTTAAGTTGTATTCATGTTGAAAACTATTCAAAGTAATCTTCTTTTCAGGTTTTTTAGCCCCCAAAGCCAACCAGCATTAAGGGTGGTTAAGATATATGTGTCCACAAGGAGTAACTTGATCAAGAAGATGAGAAGCTATAATCTGCTCCCACATAAAAGACAGCTTGCAAATTACAGACTACCACTCACTGCTAGCAGGAAATGTAGGGTGTAGGAGCATTTATAAGCTTAGCTCAGTGGTAACTACCAATGGCCACAGTTGTAAGCTGATTGAGCTTTCCTTGTCTTACTAAATGGCAATCAGAAAAATCAGCCTTGATTTTGTTGGAAAAACAGTGAATGGCCTCTCATTTCCCAACTCAGGAAAGGACAAAGAATCACTGAAAATGCAGTCTCGGTTTATGCTAAGCAACTCTGCTGATCTCTTCCTGCAAGGATCTTGTCAGGTTGAAGTAATTAAATTAGTGCTTCAGCTTAAATCATGGAGCAGACAGGTTACATGGCCAAAATACCCATGCCATCTGAAAATGTACAGTGTCGAAAGAGCAATATTACAAAAAAAATTAAAAACCTCACCCCATTTTACTACCTAAGAAGAGGGAGATTCTTGCCTTCCTTGCTTTTTGTCCCCCCCCCTTGGGGAGGGGTCTTCTGATGCAGTCATGTTATTTGAATCTGCCAGAATGGAAACCATGTCCAGAGATTTCTGCAGTCAAAAATTCCAGCATCTCAAGGTATACTTCAGTCTTCTGAATTAACTGGCTATAGCACCATATAGCAACAATCCTTTGATGCTGCTGCAGAAATACATAAGGGAGTTCTCAGGAATAGTGGCTCTCTGGCCACAGAGCCAAACACTGGCAGAGGCATCAGGTCTACTCTCTGCAATCTTGCTCCAGATTCTCTCCAGCACAGCAAGACTCACGAATTTTTACAGCATATGAAGCTCACCTTGTAGGATGTTATCATTTGAAACATTATCCAATCCACCAAAATAATCACTGGGCATGTATGTCTTCTCTTGCAGATACTTCCAAGAAAAAAAAAACCTGTCTGGAACTAATTCTCAGATTTGTGTATAAAAGACCATGGCAAATGAGAAATACAAGTTCCAGTGACTTCCAGTAAGTTCCTGTTAAAACATGATAAAAGGGACTGAAACAGTGGCTCAGCGGTTATGGTGCTTGCTTGCCATGTGTGAGGATACAGGTTCAAACTCCAGCACCACATATCCAATGAAGTGTCGGAGCAATGAAAGTCACACAAAAAACTAAAATTGATTCTTTTTCTCTCTCATGTCCTTCTCTCTTTATAAAAATGATAAAAGGAGAAATGTACAGTGACTAGAACTGCTCTCTTGCAACTACTTCTGAAGTTTTAAGCTGTACATCTTAGTGAAAAGGAAAAAAAATGAGAAGATATATACTATTCATTGCTGGGCAGGAAACAAATGCACCCATGGAAAAATATTTATAGAGACATGGGATGAGCTGGATTCTGGTGAGAAAACAGGTTCCAGGCTGAGTGTAAACCTGTGTCCCAGAAGTCTGTTGACAAGGGTAATCTATCAGTGAAGGATGAGTGCAAAAAACCGTAATTTACTCTGAGCATTTTAAAAACACAGTGATTTTCTGTCTGGAATTAAGTGCTCCCCTAATCCATGGAAGACCTACAGAAAAATGTTCTGACCTGAATCTCCAGAAACAATACACAAAATGATCTACAACTGAATTCTCAGGCTAGCTGTTGACCTCTGAAGCCACTTCTGGTCCTGTGAATTCAGAAGCACTTTGAACCTCTGTTTGTCTCCTACAACTATTTCTGTGCATCCAGAAAGCAGGGGACTGCCTAGGCAGAGGGGCTGTAATTTCTGAGACCTTCCCTGCCAGCAGAAATATCTAAAGCTGGCTGGAAGATGGCTCCTGCCACACTTCTACCATCCAAAGTATGTGTGAGTGTCTCTAATTAGTGAGCACTGTCTTGAATCCAGAATCTTAGGTATAGAACTCTGGGGAAAATGGAGTTTTAGCCTTTCCAGCATCTCCATTTAGGTAATGAAATGGAGATTGAGTGAATCAAGGACCAATGGCTAAGAAAGATCTTATCCAAACATTCTCCCCCTCTCAGAGCAGGGTGGCTGAGCTGTACCAGGAAAGGGGTAATTTTAACATCAATAAATGTCTATCACTCAGATGACTCCTCACCCTAGTTACCTTGTGTCAGGATCCAAGAGAGAGAATAATACTAGGAAAACTGAGAAAGCCATTTCGTGAAACCCTAATTCCCTCAGCAAACAAAGCAACCCAGCTATGAACCTCAGCAATGGTTTGTGTGTATGTGAGGCAGGGAATCTGCCTTCCAAGAACCCCAGCAGGCAGCACACTAGAAGAACCCTGGTAAAGAGGCAGTGGAAACAAACACATGGAGAGCTGGTACAACCCACCACTTAGGAGGAGTCGCACATCCTTGAAAGATGGCACCAGATCCAGCGGGAACAGCAGTTGGAAAGGAGCTTCCTCAGATTTCAGCCCCTAGGAACCGGAGAAGAGGGAAACCATGAGTCCCACAAGGTATCTGAGAATATCCTACAAGAAGGAATCTCTGCACACACTCACAAATAATTGAGGCGTGTGGGAGATGCAGAGGCTGCTAAGCCGCCAGGTACGGAGGTGGCCAATTAGCAAGACAAGCCAAACTGGGAGTAACAGTTAAGACTTCGCTCCTCACTGCAAAACGCAGGCAAGAAGCAAAAAGGGAAAGGGTTAGGTGGGTTAGTGCAGACTGGGGGAGATCCTCTCACTGTAACAAAAAAAAAATAAAAATAAAAATAAAACCCTGCCATTTTAGGGACCCAGGAATGAGGTAGAAGGGAAATGGAGGAGCACTGGGGTTGGGAGTGGAGAAGCAGTGAATGGGACTGGTTGAGAGCCTGAATTAAGCCTCCAGCATAAGGAGGCCTTGTTAGAGATAGCTGGGGTAGGCTTGCAGACAGGCAGATCCTGGGGACTCTGAGCATTTGATGGCAACTCCCTCTAGAAAACCGCAATGCCCAGGCTATGCACCAAGTCTGGGGTAGGTTGGGCAGCCTCCTCCTTGAGGCTTGCCAGACCTTTGTACTGTTCTATAGTCAAAAGGAAAGATCACAGACTCAGAGGCTGAGGCAGGAGGAACCCAAGTTGGACCCAGACTGGGCAACTTGGGGAAAAACCTGTCTTAAGATAAAAAATAGAAAGGACTGGAGATTCAGCTCAATGTTAGAGTGCTTGCCTAGCATGCATGAGCTCCTGGATTCAATCACCAGTACTCCCATCTCCCTGCCCCCTCACCCCCACCCCTCTGCACACATACACAGGCACTGAGAGGATTTTGATCTAGAGCTTAACTGCTCAGGGGGATTCCAGGAATACAGCTGTTAAGGTCTGAGTGTTAGGGTCCCTCCAGAACCCAAGTTGAAACTTAATCCTCCAAGCAAAAATAATGGGTGAAGCCTTTACGAGGTGCTTAGGTTCTGAGGGCTCTGCCCTTGGGAATGGGACTAGATGCCCTTATTAAAATGGCTTGAGGAATCCTGTTTGGTCCCTTTTTGCTCCTCGGCCATGAGGGGGCACAGCAACAAGGGGCCATCTTTGAAGCACAGAGCAAACCTTCATCAGTCACTGAAAGTGCTACCAGCTTCATCTTGGGCTTCTCAGTCTACGAAACTGTTAGAAATAAATTTCTGTTCTTTATAAATTACCCTGTCAAAATATTTTGTTATAGCAGCAGGAATAGACTAAGATAAATGCTCTTTACGTGGAGGACTAAAGGCCTATAACAGACTCTGATACAGAATGATATAAATACTGCATGTATGTGTTTGTGTGTGTAAGAGAGAGATTATCCCTAATAAATCCTTGCTTGTAGTAGCCTAGAGAAACAAATTGCATATTTTTAGACTATATCCACATAAAACTACATAAATAAACATTCTGTAAAATGTCAGGACACCCATGAACAAATGCGCTACTCTTTAAAGCTTTCTTGCTTATTTGCTCCAGACCACCAGTAATGGCTTAAATTAAAACAGCAGTGCTAACGATGACACTGATATGTGGATTTTTTTTTTTTCTGGAACCTCTGAAATCTTCAGAAAAGAAAAGAAAAATCCTCAGTAAACCAAGCGAGGGAAAAGTCCACACACTAACTCTTCTTGAAAGTGTCAAGGAAGTGTTCATGCGTCCATGTGCTAATCACAGGGGGTCCCCACTTTCTAGGTTTCTGTAAGATTTCTGGGAACCAGTATAGACTAAGATTAGGCAAAGGGAAATAGGTAACTTCTCACACTTTTCTTTTCCCTTTTTTTTTGGGGGGGGTACCAAGGATTGAAGATGTGGGTGCTTAACCACTGGGCCGCATCCCTAACCCTTTTAATTTTGTATTTGGAGACAGCCTCACCAAGTTGCTCAGGGAGCTGGCTGTGACCTTGAGATCAGCCTCCCAAGCTGCTGGGGTGGAATTACAGGCATGTGCCACTAACCCTGGCTCTTCTCCTCAGAATTTTTTTATGAAGGCTTTCTGCATCTCTTTTTTTTGTTTTGTTGCTGGTTTTTATTTGTTTGTTGTTGTATTACATCTTCCTGACTGACCTGCACACACATTTTAGAATTCCCTTTCAAGTGAAGCCGAAGAAAATGAGGAGGACATAGACACTGGATTAAAACAGGCTTTTCTTGAAGATAATGAAAGGACTCTTACACTTCCAATTTAGGGAGTTTCTTTTAAAATACAGTTAAGTCCTGTTAATTAATGTTAATCATTTTTAGCATTTGGCCTCCGTGGGCCATGTTCATGTTTCTAGCCACTCAACATATTTGAATGTACTTTTGATTTTCTACCTTTTTAAGATTAACAAAGTAGATGTGTCATTTAGCTTCTTTCACCGCTGAGTACAGGCAGGTATCTTAAGAATTCTGCTATATCCAAAGACTTCAGAAATGAAAAACATGAGAAATAGTCTCTTTGTGAAATATTCATTTTTACTGGAGAAAGGGACAGCAAAGACTTAACTCTTAGGAGGAACTGTGATTATAGAGAAAAGTCTTCACAAGAGGAAACAGTGTTAGCAGCAGAAGTAGTTGAAGCCCGGTTGAATGGCTGGTAGTCTTGCAAAGCCACGCATCCAGTGGTATCTAGGGAAGCATCTAATTTCTCCTCAAGCTGATTCTCTGATGTGACTTTAAAGTATTAGTGCAGTGTTAGCCCGGAGCTCATTTTTCCATTTTGAGACTATGTTAAATCTACAAATCCAACTGGAGAAAACTGCTGTCTTAACAATTTTGAGTCTTTCACCCATGAACACTCTTATGCAGATGTCATAAAATTTCCCCCAGCATGATTTGTAGAGATCTGGCATATTGGCATCCTGCTTGTCACATCTACCCTGTTGTAAATGATTTTTAATTTCAATTTCTGAACATCTAGAGCTAATGAAAATGATCTAAAAGTGACAGCTGATTACAAATGCATTGAAACAAGTCAACTTTTGTACATTGAAGCTGTATCTTGTACCTTTTCTAAACTTGGTTATTAGTTCTAGTAATTTTTTGGTATATTTCCATAAGATATTACTCTAAGACAAATGAGGTTAGCTATGAATAAAAACAGTTCTTACTCTCCCTTTCTGATGCTGATGCCTTCTATTTCTCTCCTTTGCCTGGTTGCACAGGTTAGAAACCCTGAATGATGTTGAATGCAAGTGGTGGAGTGGACATCCTTGCTTTATTTGTATCTTGGGGGGAAAGCATTCAGTCCTGCACCATTAAGTATGATGTCACTCAAAGATTTTTCATATATACCATTTCTTAAATTGAGGAAAAATTTTTCATCAGGAAGGAATGAATTTTGGATTATTCTAAATGCATTTTCTGTATCTATTGAAATATAGACATGGGTGTTTCCTTTCTTAGTGTGTTAATATGATGAATTATATTGATAGATTTTCAAATATTCTTATCTTGAGGAATAATGAAACATCAGTTGATCATACATATTATCTTTTAAAAATATAGAGTTATGATGGTGTACAACCCAATACATCCATCAAAAGTTGAAGACACTGTAAGTTGAAAATGCATATAATATATTTATGCTCATTATTGCTGTTATGGTTTAGATACAAGGTGTCTCCCAAAAGCTCATGTGTGAGACAATGCAAGAATTGTCAGAGCTGAAATGATTAGATTATTAGAGCTTTGACCTAATTAAATGAATTAATCCACTGATGTGTATTAACTGGGTAGTAAGTATAGGCAAGTAGGAAGTAGGTTACTTTGAGTGTACTTTTGGGGTTTATTTTTTGTTCCTGGTGAACAGAGATATCCCCCTCTTCTTACCCCCACCAGTCTCTCGCTGCTTCTCTCTCTCCCTCTCTCTCTGCTTCCTGGTAGCCATGTTCTGAGCTGCTTTCCTCACCATGCCCTTCTGCCATGATGTTCTGCCTCACCTCGGGCCCAGGGCAACGAATTCAGCTGACCACATACTGGAGCTGTGACCCAAAATAAACTTTTCCTCCTCTAAAATTGCTTTTGTCAGATCTTTTGGTTACAGCAACAGCAAGTGACTAACAATTGCTTATTAACACAGTACACTGTAGAGTATCCACTCTTCTCTTTCTGATCACATGACTGACTGGGAGATGCAACTTTCAACTTCCACCCAGGATTATGAGAAAGTATCAATTACAACAGCACATGATTAATGCAGGGAAAGATCAAAATTCAGAGTACAGTTTACTGTGAATGTCTGTCATTGTTGCACTATCATAAAGTTGAAACATCAGGGCTGGAGCGGTGACTCAGCAGTTATGGTGCTTGCCTGGCATGTGAGAGGATGTGGGTTCAAACCCCAGCACCCCATACACAACAGTGTTGGAGCAATGACAGCGACATGAAAAACTAAATAAGATTGATTCTCTCTTTCTATCTCTCTCAATGTCCCTCTCTGAAAAAAAAAATAAAGTTAAAAAACTATAGGTTGAAGCTTCCTAAGTGGGGGACTGTCTTACATCATTGTATTTACTATGGTGAAGTTTGGATAAGAACTTTCAATCTATGTTCATGGGGGATATTACTCAGTAGTTCTCTTGCATTATATGTCTGGTTTGGATATAAGGGCAAATGAACTGGGAAGTATGCACAAAGCTGGCATAAACTTATTCATAATATGTCTTTATTACCTATTTAAAATCTGTAGAATCTGTAGTTAAGTTAGTTTGTTAAGGTAGAAGTTGAGGTCAATAATTTAAGATCATTCGTATATGGACATTTAGCACTATAAATTTCTTTCTAATTACAGCTTTAATGGTATCCCACAATAACTGGTGCTGTTTTCATTTTCACTGAGTACACAATGTGATCTTTTAATTGACCCAAAGGTCATTTAAAGCATATTATAGAGTTTCTAAATACTCAGGAATTTTCCAGAGACTTTTCTGTTGTTAATTTCTAAGTGAACTCTAATGTGATAAGAGAACTTGTTGAGATTTTTTTCAAGGACCCAAAATATGATCTACCTTGATCATGCATATTTGAAAGGCATTTGTATTATGCTGCCAAAGGATATTCTACAAATATCAATTAAGTCAAGTTAATTTATAGTGTTTTTCAAGTCTTCTACAAATTTACTGATATTCTGTCCATTTGTTCTATAAGTTAGATTTAAGTCTGTGACTACATTTGTGAATTTGTGGTTCGATTATGATTTTTCCTTCAAGTATTTTGGAGCTTTTTTATTAGGAACATAGAAATTTAAGATTTTTATGTCCTCTTGATGAATTGAAGTCTTTGTCATTATAATATCTTATTTTTCCAAAATAATAGACTTTGATCCAAATTCTACTTTGCCTTGTATTAAAATGTTCATTCTAATTTTCTTTAGAATAGTATTAGCATGATACATTTTTTATCCTTTTACTTTCAATCCATTTGCTTATATATACTTAAAATGAGCTTCCTATAGGCAGCTTGTAGTTAAATCTTACTCTATAGTCACTTTGAAATTCTCTGTCTTTTGATTAGGGTCTTTAAACCACTTAATTTTGTGATTAATTATATGGCCAGATTTAAATACACTATCTTGTTTATCTCATCTGCCTTTTGTTTTCATTTTCTTCTTTCCCTGCATTATCTTGAATTAACTGAATATTTTATACTTCTATTTTTATCACCTTTGTTGGCTTATTAGATATAATAATTCTAGTTTATTATTTTTGTAGTTGCTTTATATTTTTCATAAACATTTCAACTTACTTTTAACTTTATGTTATACCATGACATGTATTGTAAAAGAATCTTACAATAGAGTTCTTCCATTTTAGACCTCCTACCTTTTGTGTTTTCATTGTCATCTACAGTATTTCTACATATTTTAAACTCGAAATACACTATTATTGTTCTATCAGTAAACAGTAAAGTATCCTTTGTGGAGATTTAAATAAGTGGAAAAAGTCCTTTTAGGTACACAGTTACCATTTCCAGTGTTTTCCAATCTTGTATGAACATCTTTATTTCCATCTGGTATTTTCATTCCATGTAAAGGACTTCCTTTTAGCATCTTAAAGTATGTCTCTGTTGGTGATGAATTCTTTCAGCTTTTATATGTCTGAAAAAGTTCTTATCTCAAATTTGTATTCAAATGTTGTCTTCACTGAGTACAGAAATCTCAGCTGATAGGATTTTTT
>PVKS010035645.1:0-19933 GCA_004027875.1 Aplodontia rufa | reverse complement strand
TGATTTACATAACTGTGCACAGAAAAATAGCTCAAGGGGCTGGAGCGGTGGCTCAGCAGTTGGAGCGTTTGCCTGGCAGGCGCAAGGACCCAGGTTCAAACCCCAGCACCATACACACCACTAGGCATCAGAGAAACAAGGGCCAGATGGAAGAATGAATAAAGTTGATTCTCTATTTCTCTCTCTCACTCTCTATCTTTGAAAAAAATAATAGCCCAAGACTGATGAAAATGTAAAAGTAGAAAAAGTAAATAAGTAAAAAAACGAAAGAAATCTAGCTAAATAATATAGACTTTAAAAGAACATGATTACATGATTACAAATAAAAATGCAGAGATAATGACATTTCCTTTTTCACATTGAAGGCTCCTAGGAATACATTAAACTTGTGGGAACATTTGCTTAAACAGCAGTATGATGCCACTACACATCTCAACAGACCAAAAGAGAAGAAGCGTGCACATTCCAATTGAAAAAAGGAAGGCATTAAAGAACCCTGGCTCTTAAAAGTCTTTTTGGAGGCACCATTACTGTGGATATTTCTAGAAAGGTAAAATTCCTAGTTGTAGAAGTCACACTTTTTCACAATTTTTAAGATTACAAGAATACCAGAATAAGTGAATGCAATCTTGTTGATAATTTTTCATGTTTTACATGTTGAAATGATAATATTTTAGATATATTGGATTACGTGTATTATTTATTCTTTTTAAATGTGACTACTAGAAGATTTAAAATCATAGTATATTTCCCTTGGATAGTGCTGTTGTAGAAAGTTCTAAATGAGAGAAAGAATGATGTGATTCCTATGATATTTTAGCCAGCTTTTTCATCGCTGTATCTACAAGACCTGACAAGAACAATTTTAGGAGAAAAATTCTATTTTGAGGCTTATGGTTTCAGAGGTCTTAGTCCATAGATAGCTGGCTTCATTCCTTGGGGGTCGAGGTGAGGCAGAACATCATGGCAGAAGAGTGTAGCGGAGGGAGGCAGCTCAAGGCATCGTATCACAAAGCAGAGAGGGCATTCCACTCACCAGATACAAAGTATATATCCCCAATGACCCACCTCTTCTAGCCACACCCTGCCAGCCTACAGTTACCACCCAGTTAACCCCGATCAGGGAACTCACTCATGGGTTGAGTTTGAAAGCCCTCATAACCTAGTCATCTCACCCCTCGGCCTGTGCATTGTCTTACATATTGAATATTTGGGGGACACTTTTCATCCAAACAATAGCATATGGGCAAGCAATTAATTTAGTGAAATAGGCAGAAAAAATGGTGCATTTGTGTAAACCTAAGTATGTCTATAAATATATTGCCTCCTATTTGACCATGGGTGAAATATATGTTTCATAAATTAATTGAAAACAGTATTTATGCTGTGTGTAGTAGGGTAGTTAAATAAGCACTTACTATATACTAGGTATTCTTCTAAGCACAACATCTGCTGTTATTACTGATGGAGGCACTGTGAGGTTAAGTTACTTGCTTTTTTTTTTTTATTAAGAGTATATAGAGATACAAATGAGAGGGAAACATTATCAGACCATCAATAACCAAAGTATATATACATAGTTATCCAGGGGTAATGCCCAAACATGGATGACCACCTTGAGTTTCACCTGTTGCAGTTACCCCCAAGTTACTTGCTTTTAAGGTAATATAGTTAGTAGTGGAGTTAGTTCAAGTCTATTTAGTTTAGCTCCAGAACCTGTGCTATTAACCTTTAAATTGTATTGCTTCGTTAAACTATGTGATCTCATGATTTTATCCTTTTTTTTTAAATCTTGTATTTCAAAGGGCCAGGGACCTAATTCAGGGCCTTGCATGTGCTAGGCAAGTGCCCTGCCATTCAGCTAAATCTCCAATCCTTATTTTTAAAATCTGAGTGACTATGTATGGTAGTCCACTCGTGGATAATCCACTGGAATTTTATTGTTTTTCTTTTAGCTTAGCAGGTGACCTTAGCGCCAGCTTATATTTATATTTTGCTTGTAGATTTATTTTTAATTTCCTGTGCATGGATAATTTTTGTTTATGGTTACCACTTACTGGTGAGGCTATTTATGCCTTAATTTCAGCCTGTTAATTGCATTTGTGGTAGTATTCCACAAATTTTGAATGTTACAGAAGGTGTGCCTGGGCTTTGAGGGAGAGATGTATATGGCCAAATAATAACAAACTTTGTAATTCAAATGGGAGGTAACAAAAGGAAATAGAAGAATGTCTCATTGAATTTTCTCTGCCTGTAAACTGTCATGTGGGCTTTAATTTTTTAAAAATGGGGGAGGGACTAATGCTGTGTCTGGCTTGAGCATACATTTGATATTTATATCATCATCATGTATATATCACATCCATTTACTTATATGCCATCTTAAATTTGTAACCTAAAGCTTAAAAAAAAAGGTTTTCTGGCTACCCAATAGGTGTGAGATGCTGTGGATGTTACAGTAGATGACACAGGTTCCTTCCTGTCCTGTAAAAATAAAACACATGAAGAAAACAACTCAATGCAATAGCAGTAAATGGACCGATAAGTCTTACAAGAGTCCCAGGGATAGAAGGAAAGTATGGCAAGGGTTACAATACAGGCTGAGAATCAAGCTGGTCTCCTGGGATGCCTTGATTTTCTTTAGGTGGAGTGGAGGGGGTATGTGAGCAGTGCTTAGACAGGAGAGTATGAGTTGAGCTTGGGCAACAGGAAGAATTCAGCTGTTGCTAAAGTAAAGTATTAGGAAGCTGAATAGGTGGGAAATTCTAGAGGGGCTTGACTCTGGAAAGCCTTGAGTTCAAGGAGCATGAATTTGGATTCCTAAGAAGTTTGGAGTTGGAGAAAGATCAGTGTGTCAGAAAATCAGCGTCTGTTTTTTTCCCTCTTCTTTCACACCACAACAGTCAACAAACAAAAGACTTCTGTGATCCTAAAAGGTGTGGGAATTTTCCCTCACCAGCAAGCAAGCAAGCTAGCAGTCTTGTAGCAGACACCAGCTGGATGTCCTTTAATCTACAGTTCTGACACTGTCTATACAGAGATAGTGTCAGATCCCACCAGGCTTCAGTCTCCGAAACTGTATGTAGCCCCACCCCCACTTCAGATGCCAGGTGCAAGCCCTAGGTTGTATTACCTGGGCTTATGACCTAGCAGCTACAAATCAGGGTTCCCACAACTCCCTCCTTGGGTTCAGTTGACCTGTTTTATCATAAAGTATATCATAAAAGACGCAGATAGGGGGATGTATAGGGTGAGGAGTGTGGGAACAGGCGCAGAGCTTTCCTGCTCTCTCAGGATATACTGTCCTCCAGGAACCTCTGGTTTTCAGGTATGCAGAAGCCTTTTGAACCCTGTCTTTTGGGTTTTTGTTCGGACTTCATTGTATAGACATGATTGCTAATGGACTGGGCAGGGAAACCCAGCAAGTTTTATTTATTCAGGTTCATGTCCTCTTGGTCCAGTGTTCTTTCCTCTATGATATGGGGCAGGACTCCTTTTGAAAAAGGTATGGAGGATATGGTATGGAGGATAATAGGTCAGAGAATTTCTTTATGGTCAGTTCCAGGGCAGAATGGTGGGGCAAGATTAGAGTTCTGTGACTTGATTTGAGAAGGAGAAATTCTAGTTTCTATGGTTTGCCTTAGAGAGGGAGTTAAAAAATGTTTCATAATATCACAAATACTTTACCCTTGAGTTACTGTTTGTGTGATGGACATCAGTAATAAGTTTGTATTGACTTAATATCCTAGATATTTTCAATTCTTGATAATTAGAAATACTGAGGAGCTTACTTTCTTCATTACTAGTTAAATCCAGTGTGTGAAACTGGTGTGTAAGCATCATTGCAGACTTCCTGGGTGGATGGATTTTATATAACCTAACTAGCACTTGACAGTTTGTAGAGATGACAAATCAGTATTTTGTACTGACTTCATTAATTTATAAATTTTCATATGTTGTGAATTTATATTTTATTTAAGGACATACTGGAACCTGCTTTTATTTTAAAGATCTGGGTTTCTTGATTTCACTACCTTATCCCAGGACCTGAGGGTACTTGTTTAACCTGCTGAACTCTGGGTTTTCTTCTTTGTAAAATTAGAAAGATACCTCCTTTCTAGATGTGGTGAGATTGCCTAATGAATGAGACTGTTTAAAGAGAATGCAGTAATGTCTAGCATATTATGGAAGTCAATATTTAGTAAATTTTCTCTCTCCTTCCTGGGTAGACTTAATAAAGACTTTCTCATTACTTAGTGTAGACTTTCATGTTGTTGAACTCATAATTTGGAAGGTGGTAACTTTTGTAAAGTTTTATAACAGTTTTATTATAATAACTTGAATTTTTAAATGTTAAATGTTAAATATGGGCTGTGTTGACAGCCTATTGATGTATTAAAAAAGAAAATTCACAGCTGTTTCATTGGAATCTGCATTAAAAACAAGTATCAAAGGAAAAGGTGTTACCCCAAGATCACTTCATTTTGTGAGCTGAAAGCCTACCTTGTGACACTGAAAGAAAGTGAAGTCCAGGAGGAATATTCTATACCAGGCGTGTTTAAATTGTGCTGTTTGGGAATGCAGCTAAACATTTTAAACTGACTTGTCTTTTGGTGTGCACCTGCGAATGTTTCTGATATGTATGGATTGGCATAACCCCCAGCATAGTCACCATACAGAACTGTTCCTTCACACCAGAAAGCTCCCTGTTCTATCCTTTTATAGTCACGTCCTCTTCCTGTCCCTGGGCAATCACTGGTCAGTCTGCTTTCCATTTCTTCCTTCATGGACTTGATTATTAGGGACTATCAAATTAGATGAATATCTTAAACATTATGTCAAATAAGATAAAATATGGGAAATATTAAGATAATACACACGGAAGTGCTTAGCACATAGAAGAACTTGGTTATCAAAAATAGTTCCATACATAATATTAAGTCAGTAAGTAAATCTTAGCTGGACTCTTCTAGAGTCAAGTTTACATCATCTTTGACAACTTTTTTCCCTCCTAACTCAGGTTTTTAGGCTTACTTTTGAAAGATTTTGTTCTAATGATTCTGATCTCTGGAAATCCTGGTGTTGCTTAATGTCTTTTAACTTCATGTTCCTCATAAGTGGATAATATCTACTTGAAGGATTGTCATGATAAGTAGGTGTCTTGATTCAAACTTATGTATGTGTATATTAATATCTACAAAAGCATATATACACAATGCATATCTATAGGTCTCTGGATTATAATAGGCATTCTATCCTTTTCTAAAAATATACATTTTATAAATAGTATAGTCTGTAGTAACGTTTGGAATGGATTGGTAAAGGAATGTCCTGTCGTCTTGATATCTGGGACCCCACTCCACACTTCTCCATGAGAAGATTGATCCACAAGTATCACCTTTCTGTTTTAATAGTTCTCTCTGATTTCTTTTGGAAATTTATTATCAGTTTCTCTGTTTTGAGGTGGAGGGAGGTGTACAAAATCTATTTCATTGTGTCTGTCTTACTGATCAGTATTTATTTCACATAATGACCATTTCAGAAGTGTCATTCTTGACCTTAGCGATTGGGTTATACAGGCTGAGTCTTTGCCAGTTCTAGAGCTTCTTTTGGAACTTGTGAATATAAGTCCTTACTGTTAGATTGATTTTCTTTTTGACATTTTAATCTTTTCTTTTCTTTCTTTCTTTCTTTTTTTTTAAGAGAGAGGGACAGTGAGAGAGAAAGAGAGAAACAATTTTATTTAGTTTTCCATGTGACTTTTGTTGCTCTAACACTTGGTTGTGTGTGTGGTGCTGAGGTTTGAACTCACGTCCTCGTGCATGCTGGGCAAGCATCGTAACCACTGAGCCACTGAGCCACTTAATCTTTTTCTTAAAAGTAAACCACATAATGTTGCATCTTAGTAGAATATAACTGCTTTTCTACAAATTTAATTATTAAATCAAGTACAGAAGTACATTTTGATTTTTTTGTTCTTACTCAGCAATTATCATCTAGACTATTCAGTAATGTTCTGTTTCATTATTAGTGTTCAAAATATTCATAGAATTAGTTAATAGAACTGGAGAACCTTTGAAATCATCTGTTTTATTCTCTTTTCTATGTAACCCAAAGCCACTCTTTTATAATAAATATTTCTAATGCTCTCCTTAAGTATCCTGAAATGAAATTCCTAGTTAATTATTTTTTTCCCTATAATTAAGACTTTTCATTTTCTCTCTCTCTCTCTCTCTCTCTCTCTCGAACTGGGGATTGATTACAAGGTGCTTTACCACTGAGCTACATATCCAACCCTTTTCCCTAGTTTTTTGAGAAAGGATCTTACTAAGTTGCTCAGCTGGCTTCCGACTTGCAGCCCTTCTTGTCAGCCTGTCATGCAGTAGGATTACAGGCCTGTGCCTCTATGACAGGCTAGCCTTTACTGTTTCAGTTTACTACTGTTCCTTGGTCAAGGAAGCCTTTTCTGACCTTCATAGAGAACATGACCCTCTTGTCATACTCATTGGCTTTATGGATAGTGAATTCCTTGAGAATTTTGTATTATACCTTAGAAGCTTATGTCTGAGGGTAGAAGTATTATTTCCAAAATATAGTGAAATGGTTGCCGAGGGAAGAGATCTTACGCTTGACCTCCATCCAACTCAACACTGAGCGTGTTCTGCTAGGAGTGAATTCAGCTGGAGCAACCGAGGGCTTTTGACTTTTGTCTGCCCGATTGATTTATCTTCTTAGAGGAGTTCTGTCCTCTGTAACATCTAGAATGTTGCTTCTGAAGCGTATCAGTTTTGTGGGATTTTAACTTTATATTTTTACTTTAGCTTATATATTGAATTCCTTTTTGGTCAAGATTCCATGTAATCAAGGGTAAAGACTTTTTAGAGAACTTGAAATTTTGTTTCTTTAAATGTTGTTGGTTGGTTACTTTGTTTTCTTTTTTAGTGGGTTGTCACCATCCCCTTTACAGTTCCGTTTTGGTAATGCTACAGCTTGCCCATTATGTGGTCTGGGCATGTTTGAATGTGTCTGAACTCACTTTCTTCAGCTGTAAAAATGGACATAATTTTACCCACCTTGCAGAATTGTGAGAATTGGAATATTAGATGGAAAGTATATAGTATTTCTCTCTCATATGTCTTTTAACAATTGCTGAAAAAAGGCTTTTTAATGTATTTTTTAAAGGGGGGGGGTGATGAGCAGTGGCTCAGTGGTTACAGTGATTGCCTAGCATGCATGAGGACTTGGGTTCAATCCCCAGCACCACATACATAACTGAGTGTCAGAGCAACAAAAGCCACGGGAAAAATTAAATAAAATTGGTTCTCTCTCTCTCTCTCTCTCTTTCTCTCTCTCTCTGTCGCTGTCCTCTCTCTGAGAGAGAGGTGGGGAGGTGGGGAGAAAGAACCAGTTTTATTTATTTTTCTGTCTGGCTTTTGTTTCTCCGACTTTCGTGTATGTGGTGCTGGGGTTCGAACCCGGTCCTTGAGCTTGCAAGGCAAGCATTCCAACCTCTGAGCCACCGCTCCAGCCCCAATTTTTAAAACAAGCAATTTAAATAAAGCAATTTAAATAAAATGGCAAGGCCCAACCTGCCCTAAGACACTTCAAATCTCTAAATTTTTTGTTGACTAACTTTAAATGGAGGTTCTTTGAGTAAACAAACTACCAAGCAGTGTAGGTAAGAGACTCTTTTAGCATTAAGGAAAGGAAAAGAAACTTTCAAAAGTGAATCTGGGATCCCTGTTGTCTCATTTAGGATGGAAAGGTTTGCCTGGGCCTCTAGTTTCAAATAATGCTAATACCCCCTAAGGAGGAAAGGTCAGGCATGCGCAAGGGGTGGTGTCTAATGAGTAGCGCACCGATTGCAATATACTAACTGAAAACTTATTCCTTTTGTTCATCAAATAACATACTTAATGTTTGTAGGTCCAAAAAATAATTTTTAAAAAATCCTGTGAATATCAGTTGCCTTTTTGAAGGCATTGTGAGCTTTTGTTACCAAATGAAATATTTTTATTGGCATTCATAGTAATTTCTCCATTTGCTTTCATTTGTTAATGGCAAGAACATGCTATATGAAACATTTCAAAATACATGGAGAGAGTCTAGGGTCAGCCTCCATCTGGTATTTATTTTGATTTTTGCTAGTCTAAGGAAAAAAAAAGAATCACAGAAGTAATGTTTTAATAGCAAAGCAGATGTTTCAGATATTAACCCTGTTATTATTTGTACAAAATACACTTTTGTACATGAAGCAAAACCCAATCACTCTTTCAGAATAAGCCAGAAAAAGTGTTTTGTAACATTTGTAATGTTCATAGAAAATTCCATCATTGATAGAATTCAATCTGAGGGCTGGAGCGGTGGCTCAGCGGTTTTGGCGTTTGCCTGGCAAGCATGAGGACCCGGGTTCAAACCCCAGCACCACATACACAACTAAGTGTTGGAGCAACTAAGGCCATGTGAAAAACTAAATAAAATTGTTTCTCTCTTTCTCTGTCTCTCTCACTGTCCCTCTCTCTTAAAAAAAAAAAAAAAAGAATTCAGTCCGAAATGCTTTGAATAAAATAGTGTTTGATTTTTTTCATGAAGTGTTAAATAACAAGAATTCTCAAATATTTTAAAAATAAAACAACACAAATATGTAAGCAATGTAATAATATGTTCTATAATATGTTTGTAAGTAACAGATCACTCATTTCTACCTTTTCTTCATTATTTTTTGGGTTTTTTACTTCATTACTTATTTTCTAGAACAGTGACTTAAATGATTTATCTTTAGTTCTACTTTGTTACCTTGATACATGATAAATTTGTTTCATAAACAAAACTTACACAGCATAGTTTCTTGAGAGTTAAACCGGTTCCAAAAGAGCAGTTTCTTTTGACCCCTACCCCTTCCCTGCACTGTGCTACATCCCAACCCGCTCCCCTTTATTTAATTTTGAGACAGGGTCTCACTAAGTTGTCCCAGCTTGTCTTAAAGTTGCGGGTTACTCCTGCCTCAGCCTTCAGAGTAGCTGGGGCTTTAGTTGTGTGCACCCATGCCTAGAATAGGTAGTTTCTTACAAACTCCTCTGATAACGGGGCTTCTGTCTTCAGGAAAGTGCTTATCTTTAGCACTGTGCCACGTGAAGAATAGATTTTAAGAGAGAAACTGATTTGACTCTTGTCTTCATTTTTGCTTGTATCTGTTGAAAGAAAAAGTACTATGAATGATAGTTGCCTTTGTTTTAATTTATAGAATGTTGATATGTTCAGTTTATATTAATCTATGGCTTTAAAAATCTTTCAGTAAAGATGGTGATATACTTATGGATCTTAGAAATTATGTGGTCAGTTTGTGTTGAAGAACCGTAATGTAAAGAATTGTAATTTCATAAAGGAAAGCATTCTATTGCTTGTCTAGTCCCATCAGTTGTTAGATGCTCCTTGGAAACAGTGGAGTTTTTTTTGTTTTTGTTTTTGTTTTTTTTTTAAAGAGAGAGGGACAGTGAGAGAGAGAAAGAGAGAAACAACTTTATTGAGTTTTTCACATGGCCTTAGTTGCTCTAAACTTAGTTGTGTACGTGGTGCTGGGGCTTGAACCGGGGTCCTTGCGCTTGCCAGGCAAGTGCCGAAACCGCTGAGCCACCGCTCCAGCCCGAAACTGGAGTTTTATGCATTGCAATGAATGCTAGTAATTTCAGTTTAGAAAAAAAGATTGATGTTTGAATATCAATCCTTATTTATGAAAAACATTAGACCAGTGCCTTTAATTTACAATTCAAATTTTGAGGTTCTCGTTAGTGATTAAACCTGCTCTTGAGGGTATATATTAGTGATGGGCTTTGTCTACTCACTTAATATAAGAAATCCAGGCTTCTGATTTTTCCTTTTGAAATAATTATTGTTGGGATTTTGTTGTTATGTAAAAAAAGTACTCTTTTAATATAATTTGGAAAATAAAGAAAAGGTAGAGAGGGAGAAAGTCAACCATAGTGACTACTCAGGGACAACTGTTGGTAACATTTTTTTTCAGGGCTGAGTGTTGGTAACATTTTGATGAATTTCTAGCTAGTCTTTTTTCTCTTTAGTGATTCGTTCACTCTGTCTAGTTTTGGGCTCCCTTATATTCTCTGGCTTTACGTGCATGTGTGTTCTTGTTCTTAATTTCTGAGGTGGTAGTTATTATTATAGTTCTCTTTTCCTTCTTCAGCCTTTATGACCTTCTGGGTAAAATCAGCTAGTCCTTCATATGTTGGTAATTTCCCAGCTCATGAATTTTTTGTTTTGATATGTAATTCACATATAAATCATACAGTGTATACCTTTGTAAAGTATACAAGTCACTGGGCTTCAGACCATTCACATTTTTTTTTTTTACCCACTAAACAAACGTTCTGCTCATTCATAGTCACTTCCCATTCTCCCATCCTGCAGCCCTAGGGAACCACAGATCTGGTCTTTTTCTCTATAGCCTTTCTGTTTTGGACATTTCACATGAATGAAATTGTATACTATGACATTTTTTATTTTCTTCTTTCACTTATCATAGTGTTTCAGAGTCCATCTATGTTGTAACATGTATCAGTACTTCATTCCTTTTCTTGTTCTGTAATAGCCACAGATAGCTATATCACTTTTGTTTACCAATTTAATAAATGAAAGACATTTGGTTATTTCTGCCTTTTGACTGTTGCTAATAGTGCTTCTATAAACATTCATGTACATGTTTTTATGTGGACATGTTTTCATTTCACTTGGGCATATCTGTCTAGGATTGGAATAGCAGTTTGAGAACTGTAGTACTTAGAAAAGGAAGGTAGTCACTTAAATAATACTTAGGAAATTATCCCTAATCATCCTTCCTGAATGGTTTCACGTAGTAGCATTCTTCTTAGTATCTGTGCTTTTTAACTTTCATATCTGAAGGTAGTCACTTAAATAATACTTAGGAAATTATCCCTAATCATCCTTCCTGAATGGTTTCACGTAGTAGCATTCTTCTTAGTATCTGTGCTTTTTAACTTTCATATCTTAAAAATGCTGTGTAATAACAGGAGATTATTGAAATATAGTGTTCTTGCCATTTATGCAGAAAAATATTGGTGACATTTCATTAAAAGTCTTGCTGTCGACAATTCTTACTGTCTGAAATAGTTTGGAGGTGATGAAGCGTGTATGGCATCATGGAAGCAGGGATTACTGGAGAATGACTTACTTTGGCTGTGCTTATGCTCTTCCCTCTTTCTCATTTCTTGACTTTTTACTATGCAAGTAAAAAGTAGAAATGTCTCCTTTAAAAAGCATGGAAAGGTTCAATTCCATTGATCCACAATCCCAGTTAAATATGGTTCTATCTCACAGAGGTGACCGCACATATTGTTGGCAGGCATCCCTGTAGATAGATTTCTGTGTATTTACATTTGTTTTTAGACACAAGAGTCTCACTATGTTGTACAAGTCAGCCCTGAATTTCTGTGCTCTAATGATCCTCCTGCCTCAGCCTCCCCAAGTAGCTGGGACTATAGGTGTGTGCCTCCATGCTTGCATGTATTAACCATATAGCTTCAAGTGTTTTGGGAAGCATGGTTCCCTCCTTCCAAAAATGGCATTGTATTGTTTTTCTGTTAGCAGTATTCTTGGAGAGCTGTCCGTTTTAGAATATACAGGTTGATCTCATTCTTTCCTGCTGCTATATAATGTCTCCCAGTGCTAGATATACCACAGTTTTTTTTAGCTCTTCCCCTATAACATTGATGTTTCTCATTTTTTTGTTAGACAGTACTATAGAAAGACATTTTCCCACATGCAGTTGAGTATTTCTCTGGAGTAGATAACTAAGAAAGAATTTGTGAGGTAAGCAAATTTAAAATTATAAAAGCTACTTATTGGTTTGCCCTCTGAAGTAGCTGTATCACTCTATACTCCCTCCAGCTGTGAAGACGAGGGCATCAGCAACAGTTTTTAGAAAAGCAAAGGCATAACAAGACACTTTTGCTAATTTGCTGGGGTGGGGTGGTGTTTTGCTGTTTTAATTTGCATTTTCTTGACATTGTTTTTCTTTTTAGCTCATTGACCATTTGTATTTTCTTATAAGTGACATATACCTAATTGGGTTTTTTATAAAGTATATTTAACTGCCAGATGTGATGGTACATTCCTGTAACTCCAGCCACTCTGAAGGCTCATGCAGGAGGATCATAAGTTCAAGACCAGCCTGGGAAACTTGGTGAGACCTTGAGGATGTAGTTCAGCAGTGAAGTCCCCGTGGGTTCAATGAAGTCTCAGTACCACAAAAACAAACAAAAAACCATGATTTATACGTGTGTGCTATTTTTATAAATAATGTTGAAATATATATATATATACACACACATACACATGACTTTTATAATTATTGTTGAAATGTAACATACATGAAAGTACATAAATTACAAGTGTACAGTTGAAAGAATTTTCATGAATTCTTAGTTATACTTAGTGAATACACTAAGTATAACCAACATCAAATCAAGAGACAGAGCATTACCAAAATGTTAGAAGCCCCTTTGTGCCCCCTTCATTGCTCTGCCTGCTCTAAACCTTCCCGGGATAACCATTATTTGTACTTCTAACACTGTGAAGCCATTTATCTGTTTTGGAACTTCAGATAAATAGAATTATACAGTGTATATTTTCTCCTTTCAGTATACTAACTTTTGAATACATTTTAAGTAAAAGAATTATATCAGGGTTTAGAGAACAGTGAATATTTGTATGTGTATATGTGCATAGATAAATCTCCTGTAGATGTATATAATTTCTTCTCTCACCAAACATCGAGAAAGAGGTAATAAGAGATGAGCAATGTCATTTTGACATAACCTGAGCCACCTTTATCCAGCTCGGAGAACTCTCAGGAGCTTTCCTCTCAGGGAAAAAGCCTTGTTGACTGAAATCCATTCATTGTAGGTGAAAGTCTTTCCTTGCTTCATTTTGTGTACATGTAACTGAGGTTTGGCCCTGTTCTGCTCTTTAATTGTCCTGTTGTGTTGTAACAGAATTTGCAACTTGTGATGTGCTTTCTTTTAGACCTTTCTAAAATGCCTCTTATCTTATACCTTGTCTTTGTATCTGGGAAAGTTGTATTTTCTTGGGCTGCTTTAGGAGGAAAGAAATGATGGCGTTTGTCCCGTTCCAGTCATACTGTCTCTTTTTTCCAACCAGGAATAGATGCCAGAATAAATGCTATCCATTCATCTTTCTCTGCCTGCCTCATGAATGCTTAACAGATACAGAAAAAAACTGTTCTTTTTGTCTTATTTTTTGTTACTTATTTCTTCTAATGGTATGTTCATTAAAAGAGTGCACCTTTTTGTCTTCAGAATCTTTTTAACAGAATTTTTTGGAAGGTATTGCAAATTGAATCCAGGGGTGCTCTCCCACTGAGCTACACCTTCAACCTGCTTGCTTATTATTTATTTATTTAGTTTTAAATTTTGAGACAGAGGTCTTACAAAGTTGCTGTGACTGGCCTAGAACTTGAGATCCTTCTGCTTAAGCCTCCAGAGTCACTGGGATTATGGTCTATCACACTGGCTTACCCCACATTTTTAAATAAAAGTTTCTAGTGGTTTTCCAATGCAGCTTTAATAGAGACTTGATTTTTTTAAATTAATAAGTAAAGATGAATGAAATCAATAATGGTGATAGTCTATTTAATTTAAGTTAGTATTCTCCTAACAGAATTTAAAGTGATTTATAGTAAAAGATATATGTGATAATGCCTTTGAGAATCAAAATGAAAGATTTTAATAAAAGAGATAATAATCATACTCATTGTTTCTAGAATGGAATGTTAAATTTAGCTATAAGCCTTCTATCTTTGGAGTTTTGAAAGGAAAACAAATAGTTTTCTCAGAGAAAGAGAAACATACCTTCTCATCAGGCAAGATAGATGCATTTATGTTACCAAATTCTGAAAAAACTTATGTGGATCCTTGTGGAATGTACAGAAATGCTTGTAAACAGTAGTTACAAAAGCTACTTAAACAGTAGTTATAAAGAAAATATAGATGTGTTCATCAGAATGGATTTGTGCAAATTAGCATATGTATTTGGATTTGAAAGAAATTAATCAGCTCATAAATATCTCACATATTTGTGAAAAAACTAAATTGATGTGATTTCATTGGGTATGAAGCTTACAAAGAGAAGTAGTGCAGAAAGAGTATCTGTCTTCAAGTATTTAAATAATGAACCTAGTTAAATGCCTTCAGGTTGTTGGACAGTCTCCATAATCAGATCATGATTGTTTTAACTGTTACAACATTTTAATTTTTATGGCTGAGTTGTCATTTTGCAAGAAGGACTATTATTACCCATGTATATATGCAGTAATTGACATTAGTGTTCACATTTTTATTTTATGTATTTGGTTTTGTCATTTGTATCAAGGTCAACATGTTGCTTATTTATTTTAATCTTGAAAAAACGGAAAACTTGTCCAATGTATTTTTCTCAATAGACTTCTAAGGATTTCTTTAGCTAATAGATTAATTGATTATGGATTGTAACAAATAATCTTATGGACTAATTAAGATGCTATTAACATTTTTATGATTAAAATGTTTTTAGTTATAAAATACATGTTTATTCTTAAAAAAGAGTAACACAAAAGTACTTGAATTTAAAGTGAAAGCTCTGTTGTGATCCTTCCCTGTTTTGCCAAGAGTAGTGACAACTAAAAACTTTTTTGCTGTTGTTGCTAATATACCATATTATTAGAAGAGAGTATGGTGTATGGATTGTGTGCAGATTGGCCATTGGTACTCAAAAAATCATTGTTGGTGAGTATACTGGTAGCTGCCATCCTTAAGAAATAGAACATTGCCAGTACCTTATAAGCCCCCTCTGTGCCCCCACCATAATTATTCATGTTAAGTCGTTTCCTTATGTTTAAGATTCTGCTTTCTAAGCCACATATGGTGACACATACCTGTAATCCCAGTGACTCAGAGGGTGAGGCAGAAGGATCACAAGTTTGAGACCAGCCTCAGCAATTTAGTGAAACCCTGTCTCAAAATTTAAAAAATGGAGGGAGGGGGAAAGACTGGGGATTTAGCTCAGTGGTAAATTAGCACCCCTGGGTTGTCCTAGTGTAAAAAATAATAAAAAGATTTTACACCTCTGTTTGCTGTACCAAACACTGTAGTTTTTATTTTTTTGAAAATTGAGAAGTAAGCATACTCTTGACACTGCCACCGTTATTTGAAGGCCTCTAGAGGTAAAAGTCCCAGAGAGATCATCCGGCTTCACTTCCCGGGGTGGACTGGATCCTCTTCTGTGGAAGATGGTGGGCAAGTTGGTGACAAGTCCTGGGACACAGGCCTCACCATAGTCAGGACTCCGAAGGTGTTGGCTGTCTAGTGGGAAGATGTTTTCATCTGAATTCTCCATGCCCTTTATCCATCTGAACTTCAGCCGTAGGTAAAGCAGAGTACTTGCGACAGATAATACGAGTGTCATCAACTTCTCTGGAAGCTGACTGTTGAAGGGAGAGCAGGAATTGTAATTAGCATATGGTCAGGAACCAAGTATAGATTTGAATTTGTGCCAGGCTCAGCAGGGCATTCTATTCTTGGCTCAGAAAGGTGGTTTGTTCAGTATCAAGGATTTTGGGAGATACAGCTTTCAGAGATTCGCTTGAGGCACCCCCAGTTTGAACTGAAGTCCTCCTGGGATGTCCCTTCAGGATCATCTTTGAGGTTGCTTTGATCTCTCACCTGTGTTGGATGTTTTGTTTCCTGAATTTCAGTTTTCACCTGGTTTTTCTTCACTCCTTGGAAGCCATTTTCCAGTGGCTTCTTGAGAAAAAGGTTGTATGGGAGTAATATTGATACCTTTCATATACAGTGGGGCTTTTATACGAAGCGTCCTAGCACTTGCTTGATGAGTAACTGGTAGGAAATAGTTTTCTTCAGAAGTTTGTAAGGCATTGTTTTCTTTTCATCTTGCTTCTGGTATTGCTGCTAAGAGTCCAAAGCCAGTTTAACTTATGACCCTTTGTGACCCGTTTTTTACTCTAGCAGTTTCATAGACTATCCTTTGTCCCCCCTGTTCTGTGCACAGTGGTGTGTCTTGGGGAGGGACTCTCATCCGTTGTCTGGTGTTCTTTCTGTAGAATGCCATTTTCTTCAGCTCTGGGGATTTTTTTTAGTTATTTGTTGCCGATTTCTTCCTCTCAGGCTTCTCACTGCTGTCTTTTTGGACCTAGTATTATTAATGTGTAGGACTTCCTATCTTAAATTCTTTTTATTTTTTGCTTGACTTTTTTGGGGGGATTTTCTCAGCTTTATTTTTCTAGCTCTTGTAAAGTTTTAAAATTTTGTTAAACATTTAAATTTTGTTAAATTTCCAGTTGCTCTTTTGTTCTCTGAATATTTCCTTTGTTTGCTTTCTTTTCTTTTCTCACAAGAACGTGCTGTTCTTGCTTCCTGGATGGAGTATTTCTTTATGCTCCTAAACATGTTAAAGGTAGTCTTTGAAGTTTTTTGTCGCTGGTTGGTTTGTGTCCTGGGGTCTAGTGTTTTCTGTAGTGTCGTATTCAAGTGTTTCCTCAGATGCCTGTTTTTTTGCTCATCATGAATATGGGCGCCTTAACAAGCCAACTAGAAACCTGCATGCCCAGGAGACTGTGCGCTGTGGCTTCTCTGTGGAGTGACTTAGGTGTGCTCTTTATCAGGGGATCCCCCAGTGTTTCTCTATTTTCATCTTTCCTCATAGTCTGGTCAGATCCCCAGATAAATGTGTTCCTTTTATCTCTGGAGCTGTCTGTTCAGTACAGGTAGCCACTATGCACGTGTAGCTCTTTCACTTTAAATAAAATTAAGTTAGAACTTCACATCCTCGGTTCTAGTAAACACACTTCAGATGCTTAACCGCAACATGTTGTTAGTGGTTACTGTTGTGGAGAGCAGGGCTATTTTTTTTTTTTTTAAATTTCAGAAAGTTCTGTTGGGCGTTGCTGACCTAGGACTAAAAAGATCTTGTTGTCAGGCACCTGAGGTCTTGGCATTCAGGATTCAGTATGATAATGTCGCTTAATCCCACTGAGAGTGTCTGGTTATGCCCTCAAATGTACTAGAGACCACTCTTGTGCCTTCTCCAGGGAACAGACTTTCAGGTTTATGCCAGGGTGGGGAATAAAAGTGGATCTAAGAATCCACCTGCTTCTCAGTTTTCTCCCAGTTCTCTTCATTTTGGTAAACACCATACACCCCCGTTTGTGTTCAGGGACCTAATGCTGCCAGTTCCTCCTCTCAGCCTTTTCCTTTGCAGGCTGACATATGCCTTTTCAGGTGCTGTTGTCTTTTGTTCATTTGTTTTGTTATTCTTGTCCTTGTAGTATAGGATCTTTCACTGTAATAGTAGTATATACTTTCACTGTAGTAACATATTTTGAGAGAGCAAAATTAGGTACTTAATCTTGATTGAGAACTTCTGCAGACCTTTCTGTTTTTGTTTTTAATTTCTGGAACTTTGCTGCAGTGCCGGGGATTGAACCCAGGGTGCATTACCACTGAACTGCATTCTAGCTCTTTATATTTTCTTCTTGAGATCGCATCATACTAAGTTGCTTAGGCTGATCTTGAATTTGCTGTCGTCCTGCCTCAACCTCCCAAATTTTGGGGATTACAGGCTGTGGCACTGTGCCCAGCTGGAACTCTTTCCTTTATAATGCATTCATTTTATTAGAATTACCAAATACATATCAGTGAAACTGTATAAAAATCAACTGTAATGTAATATTAGGTATACCACCTTTCAGTGTGTATGTATATAAAAATAGTGATGATGTAGTGTTTTGTGACCTTGTTTTGGTTAAGTCTGTGTTATTCTGCTGCGTGTCTTCTTTTTGCTCTGTATCTAATGTTTTTTTCCCAGGAATCTGACCCGTGGGCTAACAGTGGTCTCTGATTTCAAGTTGGATTTGATCAAGGGGAGCCCTTGAATAATATTAAAAGAATGGAAGGAGATTGAGGAGAGTATATTTATTTCTAGCCAGCCTCTTTATGGAGTAATCTTGGGTTTATATATCCCCTTTTTAAAGTCAAACTTTAAAAAATTTACCTAGAAACACAGGTATTCACATATACAGGGCATGAATATATACATATTTTTAAAAGACCTTGGCTTGGTAAGGCCAAAAAAAATGAAATCCATAATGATTTGTAAATGGTTTTATTTATTTACTGAATAACATCACAGACATCCTCCATATCAGACAGTGGAAGTTACGTTATTCTCTTCAATGACTGCTTAATACTCCATAATATAAAAGTACTGTAAAGTATTCTCTTCCCTAATTGATAGGTTTTGTTACTGCTCACTGTTCTGTAGTACAGTATACTTCAGTGAACAACCATGTATCTTCATGTACTTCTGTGAGTATTTTTGCATGATAGAGGTGTTGAAATATAATTTTTAAGTTGCTTTTTTAAATTTTATTTTTTTACTTTTTTAAATTTATTTTTATTAGTGCATTATAGTTTTACATAATGTTGGGATTAGTTGTCGCATATTCCTAAATGCACACAATTCAGCAATATAATTTATTCAGTATCCCCCCCACCCCTGCCAACATCCCTCTACCTCTCTCCTTCTGTCCCCTGATCCCTTGCCTTTCTTTTGGGTCCTGTATTGTTCGTAAAAAACCCAAATACAGTGATATAATTCGTATACCTATAAAGAAAAGAACATTTTTTATATGTACGGCTGTAGTATATACAGTGACATTTATAACTGCTTGGAATGTACCTTGCTTTATCACAGTTCCAACATTTCCCCTTCTCCTCCCTTCCTATCATCCTTTGTTATTCTTCAAAATATTTGACAATAGGATTAAACATTTACGTTTTTGTACAAGTATGCAGCATAGCTTGTTCAAATATCTTATGAATATCTTGCAACTGCATCTCATAAATATTAACATTTTGCATTTTTGTTCTGTGGATCTAGTACATGAGTTTGTCTACTTTACTCCCGAGCCTGGGTTTAGGTCCAGCCTCCACAACTGAGGGAAACCATTCAGCCCTTGATACTCTGCGTTTGACTAACTTCGCTCAGCATGATTTCTTCCATTGCCATCCATTTACCTTCAGTAGATGCAATATCATTGTTTCTAATAGCTGAGTATATATATATATATATATATATACCAGAGCTTTTGGATGCATTCATCTAGTGAGGGACATCTGGGTTAGTTCCATAATTTAGCTATTGTAAATTGAGTTGCTATGAACATGGGTATTGCTGTGTCACTGTAATGTGCTGATTCTAACTCCTCTGGGAAAATACCCAGAAGAAAGAAAGCTGGATCATATGGTAGATCCAACCCTAATTTTTTGAGAAGTCTCCACCACACTGCTTTCCAGAGCAGCTGGACCAGTCTGCAATTCCACCAACAGTGTGCTAGTTCCTAACTCCCCACAACCCCTCCAACATTTATTATTATTTGTACTCTTCATCTTTGCCAGTCTGACTGGAGTGAGGTGAAATCTGTAATTGTTAATTAAATTTGTCATTTCTTTTTTGGACAAATTTCGTGTTATCACTTAATTTAAAAGCTGGTACTAATGTACAATTTTAATAGCAGAATAGAAAAAAGCCCCTTTGCACCTGTAGCCTTGCTAATGTTAAATGTTATAAGTATTTTTATTTTTTGTAATGAAATAGAAGGAAAATTGTATAATTTTAATTTTTTATTTTACTGATTACTAGTGAGCATATCATAAAAAGGATGATTTAGGGTTTTTCAGTGGAATTTAGTTTATGTTAATATTTGGCTGCACTTACTTTTAAATAAATACATATTAAATTTTAAAAATTAATTTTCATTTTCCTACCTTTTTGGAAAAACATGAGGAATTTCCAGAGCTCTGCAGTTAGTAGAGTAGAATGCTAGAAA
>PVKS010035644.1:0-19921 GCA_004027875.1 Aplodontia rufa | reverse complement strand
CTGGGGGTGGGCAGGCTTGGGGTGGACAGACCCCTGGGGGTGGGCAGGCCTGGGAAGGGCAGGCCTGGGGGAGGGGACAGGTCTAGGAGTGGGCAGGCCTAGGGGAGGAGGGATCTGTGCGTGGTGGGCAGGCCTGGGGAAGGGAGGACAGGTCTGCTGAACGTGAAAAGCACCAGGGCTGCCTCTGGGGAGGAGGGTCCCACTGGGGCTCTGGCACCCCTCCCCGCATTCACAGAGCCACTCACTGTTTCTTTCCTATGGAAAGCTGGGTTTTAGCAGCTTGAAAATGCACCACAGACACATGGAGAAGGGGGACCCAGGTGGGGCGCTGCCCTGGTGGGAAAGCGCAGAGGCCGATGGTTGTAAGGGTTCAGATTTGGGGGCATGGGGAGGGGCTTAGCCTGAGTGACAGCATCGTGTGTGTGACGGGGCCTTATTCTCAGACCACCGTGTGCAGCGTGAGCAAGCGCCCGGACTTCCTGGTCAGTGGACAGTGGGACGTCGTGGTGGAGGCTGAGGGCCGGCGGGAGTCGCTGGTCTTCCACGGGGTCCTGGTCTGCAGTGGACACCACACAGACCCCCACCTGCCACTGCAGTCCTTCCCAGGTGCGTGACCGAGTCTAGTGGTAGAAAAGCACTGTCCAAATCACTACAGAAGGGCACGTGGGAGCCAGGGTCCTGTCACCTTTCAGGGGCTTTCCCTGGTAGCAGTGACCATCATTAGCGTTTCTTTAGTGACACAGTGAAGGTCACTGAGATATGAGAAGGGCAAAGGTGACCTCTGATTTTCACTTGCTCAGGTTTCCTATAGCTTCAAATTAGCCCACATTTAAGAGGTTTTAGTTTTATGTATATTTATTCAGTTTCACTCCCAGAGAGAGTAAAATTAATAAAATAAAATAAAGGGATGAATGAAAAGCAAACAGCTGGGAAATCTGCAGATTTAGAACTCTTCGAGTAAGTTAGGGGACCTTTGCCAATGTTCACCTGTCACTTATTATTGGTGAATGAAACCAAGGAGCACCCTAGCGCCCTTTCCTTCTCTGATGATCCAGGGCCTCCCAAGAGGTTGCCTCAGCCTCCCCCGCCTTCTCACCCAGCCCCTCTCCCTACTCCCTCCTGCTCTGCTGCTATCAGGAGCAATCAGGAAGTCTGGCATCTCAGTGCCTTTCCGGGGTACCCAGGAAGCCATCAGCGAAGCCCTTTGGGGCCTGAGATGAAGTCAATGGGAATGGAGGGACTTGAACTTGGATTTGGGTTGTCTGCTGACAAATGCCAAACCTCACAGTGGCTCCACACAGACCTTTCAGAATAAAAGCACTAGACCTTCCTAGAGTTAATAGGCAGCATATTCTGGAAATCCTCCCCGATGTGATTATAGATGACTTAATTCCAGGCTGAGAGCCACTCCTCACGGTGACACGTGTGGGGTGTGTGTATTTGGAGAGGTTCAGGGGAGAGTGACATAACTGTGTCCAGAGAGTATCGTGCCTGGGAATGCCAGGCAAGGAGTGGGACTGCTATGAAACCCTCGCTCCAGGTGGGCAGCCCGTGGGAGCATTAGGCACTTGGGGCCTCTGTGCCCCTGGAGAATGGTGCAGGGCAAGAACTTCATGGCTCATCTTAAGACTGTGAGGGTAAGGCAACCGTGCATGCAAACACACCACCACTTTCGCAACCGTGCATGCAAACACACCACCGCTTTCGCAACCGTGCATGCAAACACACCATCGCTTTTGTTTGGGATAGATGCAACCCTGCTTTACTCTTCAGTAAATTCCTCATAGATTATTAGTTTAAACTTAGAATCCGCAAGTTCTACTTCTGAGTTTGCCCATCCCCCTTTCCCTGAGCTATGTGAAATTTAAAAAAGAAAAAATTAGGACAAAGGGTGACATTGAATGGGCCAATCCAGACGCCATCATGTCAGAGTAATTTCAGGTTATTCATAACTTCACGTCCTTCTGGGTGCTGTGTAGCATGTGAACCTCGTTCTGAACCTTTCCCTCCTTCCACCGCAGGCATCGAGAAGTTCAAAGGATGTTATTTCCACAGCCGGGAATACAAAAGTCCTGAAGACTTTTCAGGAAAGAGAATCATAGTGGTTGGCATCGGGAATTCTGGTGTGGATATCGCGGTTGAGATCAGTCGTGTAGCAAAGCAGGTGTGTCTCCTTCCCAGGCTCTCCCGATGGAAACCTAAGGGCTTGAGGGTGGCATCCAGAGCGCAGATTTGGTTGGTGAAGGGTCAAAAAAGACAGGGAGTCATAGCCCTGGCCTCAACATGCTCAAATTCAGGCCAGCAAAATAAAATCCCTCCTATCCACAGTAGGAGAGGAGAGGGAACGGTCAGGCTCACAGAGCTGGCTGGCCTAGGGCAGCAGGAACACAGCAAAGGCTTTCTCACTGCCCACAATAGCACCTGGGTCCCTAAATACACGACAAGCAGCAGTAGAATCTGGATGTGGGGATTCCCTCAGGTCAGCAGATTTTGGTGGTGGAATCCATGGAAGAGAATTGATGACAGTGGAAATACACGCTCGTTTTTAGCTAAGAAGTCCCTATGGGGAGAGATGGAAGGAAGCAGGAACCGCCGATGGTTGCATTTGACATAAAAGCAAGTCACTCGCAAGGTTCATTTATGTTTGATTATCCAGCATTCTTTTCCATTGGAAAATTAATAGTATCTGGAGTTTGGAGGAAAGAGAAATTTTGCATTCAGGATTGCTGAGCACACTTACTAAAGATTAATCATGGAATGCCCAGCCTCCCGGGATGTTCCAGGACCCCGCCCTTGCTTATTCACTTTTATTTATTTGTTATAATTTATTACCATGTTAGGAGAAATTATTGATATGAAATACTCAAAGCATTTAGTTTCAAAAAGTATTGTAACAAGGGGCTGGAGCAGTGGCTCAGCAGTTACGGTGCTTGCCCAGCATGTGCAAGTACGCGGGTTCAAACCCCAGCAACCACCTACACAACTAAGTGTTGGTGCAACGAAAGCCATGTGAAAAACTCAATAAAAATCGATTCTCTCTCTCTCTCTCTCACACACACACACACACACACACACACTATCCTTCTCTCTTAAAAAAAATTTAACAAGCATTTAAAGAGATAATGCTTGGCCACTAGTCTCATTTCTCTTGTGCTTCACAAAGCGGAGCAGTAAGAACTGAGATTCAGCATCATGACCTCAAGCACCCAAAAGCACCGATAACCAGCAGTTTCGACTGAATCAGAATGCAGAAATGCACAGATATAGGCCAGAAAAAACCCAAACACTGATTCTGGTTGCATTCAGCTCAGCAGGACACTCGCTCTGAATAATTTGGTTCATTAAAATATTTTAACATGCACTTGTATTTTGAGGCAAGCAGTATACAAGCATATGGTAGTTAACATGATAACTCGTTTCCGAGTCCCTCACTCACATATAAGCACAGCAGGGTCAATGTTCAAGTCTAGGGACAGCACACAGGGACATACAGACCAGTGAAGAAAGTCCTGAGTGTCATTCACAATTTGGTGTCACAGGAGGAACTGGTAAGGCCCAGCATGGTGACACTGTGCGGTATTTCTGCCCTCAGCCTCAGTAGACAAAGCCCTGAAAGCGGGCAATGGGCGAGGCATTTCTAAAATGTGTCACATGACTCCCTCAATCTGTGGTTTCCTGTCTCCTCCCTCAGGTCTTCCTCAGCACCCGACGAGGGTCCTGGATTTTGCACCGTGTTTGGGACAATGGGTACCCCATGGACAGCTCATTTTTCACTCGATTCAATAGCTTTCTCCAGAAAATATTAACTACAGCATCAGTGAATAACCACCTAGAGAGGACACTAAACTCAAGATTCAACCACGCTCACTATGGGCTGCAGCCACAGCACAGGTGACAACCCAGGGCCACGTGCAACTTCTGACAAATAACTTGCATTCTGATCAATTAATCTCATCATTCATTAACATAGAGCACTTATAACACAAAGATAGCACATAGCTGGGTGTGGTGGTGCAACCTGCAATCCCAGCAATTTGGGAGGTTGAGACAGGAGGACTGCAATTTTAAAGCCACCCCTAGCAACTTGGCAAGCCCCTGAGCAACTTAGTGAGACCTTGTCTCAAAATAAAAAATAAAAAAGTGCTGGGGATGTGGCTCAGTGGTTAAATGCCCCTGGGATCAATCTCTGGTACCAAAAAAGAAAAAAAAGCACATAAATGTGAATTTGCTTCTATTTAAATTTTTATTGGTGCATTATAGTTGTACGTAATGGTGGGATTCTTTGTTACATGTCCCTATGTGCACACAATATAAGAATATAATTTGTCCAGTATCAGTCTCAATATTTCTCCTTTGCCTCCCCTCCTTCCTCCACCTGGTCCTTTTCCTCTACTCTACTGATCTCCCCCCCGCCCCCACCTTTCTTTTCCCTTTTCTTTTCTAGCGTCCACGTATGAGAGAAAAACATAAGACCCTTGACCTTCCAAGTCTGACTTATTTCACTTAATATAGTGTTCTCAAGTTCCATCCATTTCCCTACAAATGTCATTTTTCTTTATGGCTGAACAAAACTCCATTATGCATATATACCACATTTGCTTTCTTTCCCTTTCTTTTTTTTAAAGAGAGAGGGAGAAAGAGAGAGAAAGAAGCAATTTTATTTAGTTTTTCATGTGGCTTTCGTTGCTCCAACCCTTCGTTGTGTATGTGGTGTTGGGTTTCGAACCCACACCTTTGCACATGCTGAGCAAGTGCTATAATTGCTGAGCCACCACTCCAGCTCCCCATTTATTAACTCAACATCATCTTCTGAGTTTTTGGAGTCCTTTTGAGGAAGGGCTGTTGCCTGTGCCATGTGCTGGAGTAGGGACCCTACATTTTCTTCTGGGTGTTGTTTCTATTCTTCCAAGGTCTTTGACCTATTTGGAGTTGATTTTTGTGCAGCATGAGTGGTAAGGGTCTAGTCCGTTCTTCTACACAGGGATAACCATTTTTCCCAGCACTATTTGTTAAAAACGCTCTTTCCTCCAATGTCTGTGTTTGGTCCCTTTGTCAAGGACCAGATGACTGTGTCTGTGTGAGTTTGTCCCTGTGCCTTCTATTCTTCACCATTGGCCTGTGTGTCTGTCCTATGCTAGCACCACACGGTTTTATGACCATAGTTCTGTATATAATTTGAAGTTAGGTGTTATGATACCTCCAGCATTGGTTTTTTGGCTTAGACTTGCTTTGATTATTCTGGCTGTTTGATTCTCCCAATGAATTTAGGACTGTTTTTCCTAGTTCTGTGAACAATGTCATTGCTATTTTGATGATAATTACATTGAATTTCTAGATTATTTGGTACTATGGCCATTTTAACTATATTAATTTTGCATGAGCGTGAGCATGAGAGGACTCTCCATCTCAAATTCTCAAGCTAGCAAGAGGCTTGATGCAAACTGAGGTGCAGAGTGGAAACCAGTGTGGCCGGAACAAAGTCAGGGAGGGGGGCATAGGGAGAGCGACGCAGAGAGGCAGAAGCCAGAGCACGCATTTCTGGGCCGTGGGGCAGAGCTGGGGTTTTATTGTTTTAAACTATTATATATATCCAAAGTGTGCAGCATGTTTTGATGCACATACACATGGTGAAATGGTTGCTATAATCAGGCAAATTAACACACCCATCATGTCACATTGCGCCTGTGGCAAGAGCACTTAATTCTACTCTTTCAGCAAAAGTTCCTGATGCGGTGCAGTATGACTAGCTCTCGTCATCTGTGGTCGGTCTCCCAACGTGTTCTTGCCACACCTCTGCAGCTTGTAGACTTTGACCTCCTTCTCTTCATTTTTCTTCCCCATTCCCACCCCTGATAAGAACCATTTTTTCTCTATATGTGTGCATCTGACTTTTTTCTTTTGGATTCCAAATGTAAGTGAGATAATGCAGTTCTCATCTTTCTATATCTGGAAAGATGTCCTCCAGGTTCATCCACCATGTGGCAAATTGCAGGGTTCCTGCTTTCTTTTTTGCTTTATTTTTATTTGTTTTTTAAAGAGAGGGGGCAGGAGAGAGAGAGAGAAAGAGAATCAATTTTATTTATTTATTCATGTGGCCTTCATTGCTCCAACACATCGTTGTGTAAATGGTGCTGGCGTTTGAACCTGCATACTTGCACATGCCAGGCAAGCGCCCTCACTTCTGAGCCACCACTCCAGCCCCAGGGTTCCTTCTTTCTAAGGCTAACAATACTCATTTATGTGTGTGCATGTGTGTGTGCATACATGCATATGTTGATAGACACACGCACACATACCCACATAGTTTCCTGGTCCTTGGGCTCGTGGATGGACACCTGGGCTGCCCCACGTCTTGGCTCTTCTGAACACGGCGGCACTGAACATGGCAGAGGAGGGGTCTCGGGGTGATTTCATGTCGTGTGGGTTATACCCAGGAGATGAAGTACTGCTACATCATCTGGGAATTCCATTTTTAAAGTCTGAATCTCTGTGCTGTTTTCCGTGAGGGCTACCTTGATACACCCTGCGAGCGTGCGCCACGGTCCTCTTCCTCTTCCTGTCGACACTTGTTATTTCTTGCCCTTTTGGTAGCATTACAGGTATGGGTGGTATCTCTGTGGTTTGATTGGCATTTCCCCAATAACTAGCGATGTTGAGCTCCCATCCATTAAGAACAGAGAAATCATTAAGAACTGTGAGATTTAGCATGAAATAAAGGGCTTTTTTACACAGAAGGAATAGAGCCTAAGGGAAGTTGAAGCAAAAGTGCCATGGTCTCGGCAAGCTCAGGACAGGGGAAATGAGAGCAGACGGTGGCCTGGCTCCACTGCACTTCCAGGAATCAGCAAGCTTGGGGGCGTAAACCCAGGTAGACTCGTAAGGCTTCGCGTTGTTACGACTCTGTATGTTGTGGACACCAACCCACTTTTGAAGCTACAATTTTTTCGGATTGTATATATTTTCCCACCAATTTAGCTTATAGCTGTCTTTGAGTATGAAAAAGTCTTGAATTTTCAAAATCCATTTATGTCCATCTTTTCTTTTATAATTTCTGAGTTTTTACACTAGAGTAAGTTCTCCCCTGCTCCAACATTATGAAACTAGTCTCTAGTCCACAGAATGGAGTTCTGGAAAGGCCACTGTTTCCCTAGAAGGGTCCCGTTCACCAAATCCACAATTTGACCGTCCCTGCTTCTCACTCTTCCTCTCTGAAACGCGGATCTTTGTGGGGGTGGTCACTTAAACCATTTAGTCATTTAACAAGCACTTGCATCAGAAAGCATTATGGCCTATTCTGTTACACATGTTTTCCACCTCTAACTTGGAGACTGATTTGCCTCCAAACAGTAATTTGGTAGAGACAGGTAGAGGGAAGGTTAATAAGAGATGACTTGTATTCAGTGGGAGTCAAAGTCAAGCACCGTCTTTCCTCAATACTAAGATGTGTAAATAATTTAATACTAAAGCAAATGCAAATATATGGAACAGAATGCAAGATACAAAATCTTTCAAGGTAAACTACAATTTGAGACCATGCGGCGCTGAGATAGCCTCCCTGTCCACATCCCCTCCTCTGTCACTGGGGCAAACAGGAGCAGGATGAGCACAGGTTTGGGGGAAGCAGTTGCTGGCTGAACTTCTCATACAGCTGTGTGCTTGCTCCCCTGGGACTTTTGTCTTCATATGCAGACCTCTAAGCCAGCATCCGACGGTCAGTGATGACCTACCAAACCACATCATTTCTGGAAGAGTCCAGGTGAAGCCCAACGTGAGAGAATTCACGGAAACCGATGCTATCTTTGATGATGGTACCGTGGAGGCCAACATTGATGTGGTCATCTTCGCTATGGGATACAGCTTTTCTTTCCCTTTCCTCAATGGTCTGATTGAAGTCACTGATAATGAGGTGTCCCTCTATAAGCTGATGTTCCCTCCCGACCTGGAGAAGCCCACCCTGGCGGTCATCGGGCTCGTCCAGCCCCTGGGCATCGTGCTGCCTATCGCAGAGCTCCAGTCGCGCTGGGCTGCCCGAGTGTTCAAAGGTGGGTGAGGAGGGGTTGGAGTAGGCCTGGCAGTTCACCCAGCCTACCCTGGCTTCTCTCAGCACTGGTTGACTTTCAGACCAGTGTGCGCCTGTCAGTCCTAGAGATGCTGAGACCCTGCATTTTGTCTTCTAGGGCTGAGCAAATTACCCTCAGCAGAGAAGATGATGGCAGATATTGCCCAGAGGAAAAGCTCTATGGAAAAAAGGTAAATGAAGTGAAGCCAGAGTTGCAGACGAAACTCTGCGTCTGTGGCAGGGAGGGTCTGTGCAAGCCACAGGCTCTACAGCCCAGAAAGCCCGATACCGTGCTAGCAGCGCACGGCAGCAGGGGTGCCTGCCAGTATCAGCTCCAAGGGTGGCCGCCAGCAAAGCCAGATTCTCCACTGCGATCCAGTGGTGTCTTACAGCGCTGAAAGGCAGACCCTGCACTCCAGTGTTCAGAGACCCCAGCAGCGGACAGAAGACGCAAGAGTGAAAGGGAGAAGATTGATTCAAGTTCAAAGCACAGGAGCAGAGCTCTCAGGACAGGAGAGGAGCCTGAAAGGAGTTGCTGCCTGAGTGTGCTAGTCCAGGGGTTTAGACAGCTCTTGGGTCAGTGCTGTTGGTCCAAATTTACTAATGAGAGTCTGGAAAAGCTGTTGGTTAACCCTGGAGCCTGAACTTCCAGTCAAGACAGCCCCACTTCTGTTTTCCCACTGCATGTAGGGAAGGGGAAGGTTGAGGTTGTTGGACAGTGGATGCACAGGGTTTCCTGCTGTGAAGGGCAGGCCATCTGCACCAGGTCTGGCCCAGGTGGCCTTGACATGACAGGTCGGCAGGCCCTGGCTCCCCTCGGCTCTGGCTCCAGGCGCCTCAGGCCCATGCTGACATGGCAGTTTCCGCACAGCTATGGCCCAGGCTCCCCACTGGCACCCCAGCCTGCCTGGGCCCAGCAGCTCTGGAAAAAGGACTTGGCTTCAGGATCATCAGGAACAGCCAACTGGGGCCTTTATAGGGCCTGCAGCTACTCACTGGGGAGCCTGAATCCATGCTCTGCCTCACTCAATCCCATTTTTCTACACTAGGTTGCTGTGCAGCACAAAAGTCACCCTGCCTCGCTCTGCAGTGAACACCTCCACTTGTTCTCTTTGTGTCACACTAAACGTGGAAGTGTCCCTCCACCTCACTCAGCTCTAGCTGGTGTCTCTCCCAGAATCTCACCATAATCCAGGAAGCTTGAGTGACTTGCCCCGTGCGGGGGAGACCACCGCACACGGCCCGAGTCTAAACGACTCAGTCTGCAGGCTTTGCTCCCCCATCTCGAGTAGGGAGCAGGAACCTTTGCTGAGGGTGGGTTCTGGTGTAGGTGGGTGGAGGTGCAGCCTCCTGGGACCCCCTCACAGCTTCCCTGCAAAGTCTTGCCTTGGGCTTTTGTTTCACACCATGAAATCCCTCCCTCCCTTGTGGCCTCCAAAGACTGGCATCTTATCCTTCTCCACGAGCCGAGCACTGAAAGGAAAAAAGCCAAGAGGGTTTCTTTGGTCATGAAACAAAAACTCTGTGGCAAGGGAACATAAAAGCCTGGTGTGCTTCTTCGTGTAGGGAAGGAAAGAAGATGGAAAATAGGCCAGTCCGTAACTTAACAAAGCGCCATCACATTTGTTCATGATTCTAAAGACTTTCTCTGTGTGTCCATGAAAAGAACTGAAATTTATTCAGATTAACCACACACACGCAGAGACACACAAATACACACACACTACAGTTTACAAATTTCACAACACAGAGAAAACTATTCACTGAGAAATTCCAAAGGTGCCCTTCTCATTGAAATGTCGAAGGAGAGGTGCAAAGTGCTGGTTTGAACGAATGAGCAGATGATTCTTGCCTCTCCTGCGCCATTTCCAGCAAGCTCACGAAAGAGGCCCACGGAGAACAGTGTGCAAGTGCGTCTGTGCTGCTTCTCCACCCCGTGCCACAGAGGTGGCGACACCCACGTCTCAGGGTGGCACTCTGTGCGTTCTCACATTTGTGCTTCCCTCAGGCTGCAGGACAAGTGCGCAGGCCGCTGTCCCCATAAGGCAACTCATTTCCAAATGTACAGCTATGGTAGACAGCAGGTCCACACTACCCACATGTCGGACAGGACCTCTTGGGTTGTGCGTCTCCTGTACAACCAGCGTGCTGCGCAGCTCGGAGCTGAGTCCTCTGGGGCGAGGGACAGCATCCCAGGCCGCTGCCTTCCCTGCAGTTCTGTAGCAGTGACTGCAAAGGAAGGGACACACACACCACTCCCCCACCCCTTTGCAGCCATAAGTTGCAGGGCTCAGGTTTTCAAGGACATCGTTCACCCATCCAGCTGACAGCAGGCCAGAATCGAAGTTTTCCATCCTATGCACACAACACACAGGAAGTGTTTACCTGGACCACAATCCTTCATGTTGAAGGGCAGGGGTCTCTGAAGCTGATCTGCAGTCCAGACACTGGGTGCAACCTCAGATGGAGGGCCGGGGAGCATGGCGACGTGGCTCCTGCATCTGCACTGCCTCTCAACACCCAGGTGCTGCTGGGTTTGCCGACACAGCTCTCCAGCTCCCTTTGCACCCCACAGGGTGTGGAAGTACTTGAACTGCTTTTGGTCCTGGGCAGGTGTGACTCTGTCCTCTGCCTGCTGCTGGAGGCTGCCCATCCTCACCCTCTTCCCTCGTGTTTCAGGTTTGTGAAGACGGCTCGCCACACTATCCAAGTGGACCACATAGAATACATGGATGAGATCGCCTCCCGAGCGGGGGTGAAGCCCAGCCTGCTGCGCCTCTTTCTCTCAGATCCAAAGCTGGCCATGGAGGTTTTCTTCGGCCCCTGTACTCCATACCAGTTCCGCCTTCAGGGGCCAGGGAAATGGGACGGGGCCCGGAGAGCCATCCTGACCCAGAGAGAGCGCATCACCAAGCCTCTGAGGACCCGGGCTGCTGGTGAGGATGGCCACTCATGCTCCTCGGGGCTCTCCTGGATACAGGTGGCTTCCATAGGCTTGGCATTTGTGGCTGCAGGTGTGACATACTTTAGATACATTTCGCACGGCAAACGCAAGTGCTAAATGAACAATGAGCCGGGGAGAGAACTTAGTGTGAGTGGAGACTCATCCCGGATCACTTCCAAGCCTTCATTTACTCAACGACATACATGAATACTATTAGGCATACTGCTATGGAAGGTTTAGGTATAACATGGATAAGTTCCTTTAAAAATGGCCGTAAAACTACTTCCACATGACATTATGAATGCATAAGAAAAGCTTATCATTAAAAGGAACCCCGTTTAAGCCTTAGGAATATTTTTGCAACCCCAATTGGTTTCACAAAGCTAGATCATCCTTATAGAAATTTGTAAATGATATTTTGCTTTCTGCATATTGTATTTTCTACATTATCCTCTCCTCCAAGTAATTCTACCAAATTCTCATTTATGCATGAAGGCTTCAATTTATAGCATAGCATTTAAAAGATATAAGTTAAGATAGCTCGTTTCATATAAATGGCCAACAAATACATTAAAAAGTGTTAAACATCTCTGGCAATCAGAGAATTGCAAATCAGAACTATGCTGAGATGTCATTTCATTCCAGCCACAGTGGCAATTATCAAGAATACAAATAATTGTAAATTCTAGTGAGGATATGGGAGAAAGGTACACTCATACATTGTTGGTAGCAAATTAACACAACCACTCTGGAAAGCAACACGGCAATTCCTCAAGAAACACAGAATGGAACCACCATGTGACTGCGCTATCCCACTCCTTAGTGTATATAAAGAACTGAAGTCATCATACTGTAGCGATACTGCCACATCAGTGTATAGCAGCACAACTCACAACAGCCGAGAGGCTTGTCAGCCTATGAATGGATTAAGAACACGCTGTTTATGTACGCAATGGAGTTTTACTCAACAGTAAAAAAGAACGAAACTGTGGTATAACCCAGACTCAGGGTCGAATGCTCTCTCTGATATGTGGACGCTAGAACAAAACAAGGGAGGAAGGAGGGGGTGGTGTGGGATGTCATAGGACAGGGAGGTCAGCAGGGTGGAAGGAGGTTGAGGGGGAGGGAGGAGGGAGGGGAAACGGTGGACACAGAGAATGAACTTGACAAAATTATGCTATGTGTTATACACCGCAGTGAATTCCACCTTCATGAATATCTGTAAAACAGCAATTAAAATATATATAACTGAGTGCAAGGTAGACCGGGAGAGAGGACCAAGGAGAATGTGGGAGAGGAGAGGGGCAGTAAGGGGGCACTGGGGACTGAAATGCAGTAGATCAAATTCCTTGCAGGTACGATGAGGTCAAAGTGATCACAACTATTGTGTACAGTTACGATGCACCAATAAAAGCCAAAAATTTAATAAAAATATTTTATGTTTCAATTTATTAGAAATAGTAGAAATGTTTTTTAAAACTTATTTTCAAATAGCTGCTTTAAAGAAACAAAGAAAAGGGGCTTTGTATTTCCGAGCTTTCGGTCCTTCCTCTCGACTGCCAGTGTGTAGAGCTGGGATCAGACGAGCTGAGTAAGGATCCAGCTGCACACTGGCTGCTCTGCCACCAGCCCTCTGCCTCCGTGGGACGGGTGGCTTCCTCACTGTTGGGACCTGGCAGGTGCAGAGGCTCCTCTGCCCCCCGTGCCTTCTCCCTCCACCGGCTCTGTGAAGGCCTCCCAAGACCCAGGCTCTGCGGCTTAGCTGAGGTGCTCTCCTGCCACCCTGTTGGAACCCAGGCCCCGGGGGTGGGACTGCAAAGCCAGCAGCGAGGGCTGTGCGTGAGGGGAAACATGGGTGAAAATCCTAACAGGATTGTAAAGAAATACAAATACCTAGCAAAGTCTCTTACAGACAAACTGAAAGCTTACTTATTAAGCCAGGAAAAAAAAAAAAAAGAAGAAGAAGAAGTCTGCACATCTTCCCTGGCTCCACAGCACGGAAGCGTCTCTAAGCACAGGACCCGCAGGCCACGTTGACTGGCACAGCCACTCGCACCTGACCAGAGAGTCGCTGGCCGCTGGCCACAAGACCAACTCTGAGAAGCCTGGGGCATGTGGCCTCCCAGGGGAAGGGGGCACTGTGCAAATATCCAGATAAGGACCTAGGGAAGGGACATTGCCTGGGTTTCCCGTGGATCCAGTGCAGACGCAGGGTCCTCAAAAGGCGAAAGGGCATAGGAATCAGAGGAGATGTGACTGAGGCACAGAGGGCAGATGCCATCCTGAATTACTTACTTTTTTTCTTTTCAAAGAGGGACAGTGAGAGACAGAAAGAGAATCAATTTTATTTAGTTTTTCATGTGGCTTTCATTGCCCTGACACTTTGCTGTGTACTGGTGCTGGGGCTCGAAGCCATGTCCTCATGCATGCCAGGCAAGCACTGTAACCACTGAGCCACCGCTCAGCTCAGCCTTCCTGACTTTCAAGAAGCATGGCACCTTTCAGAAGGCAGGCAGCTTGTGGATTCTGGGAAAGTGAGGGATGGACGAGCTTCCCCAGACCCTCCAGGAGGATCAAGCTCCCCACAACCACCCTGATCCTTCAGAACAATTGGCCTCCTCCCACCACAGCCCTCCACAGGATGGAGCTCCCCACCCCCGGGACCCTCCAGGAGGATCGAGCTCCCCTCTAAACAAGGAAGACAAAGGGCTCTTTAAATATAGTTTGAGATGGACCCTTGGGTCAGTTCTCCTGAAAGCAAGACAGGGAGGTGATAAAGGTGGGGGATTCTTGTTCAGCAGTGTCTGATAACGATCACAAAAGCCTCTGCCAGGATCGCATGTTAGTTCTAAGTGGACTTGAGCCCTACGAATCCTCCTAGCCTCCTGCACAGGTAAGCTCGATCTGTCACTGGCCCTGATTTTATCCCTCTAAAAGCTGTAATGTGACACATGGAAGCTCTAACCAACATTCCCAAGAGAGCCCTTGTTGTGAGCAAGCTGTGCCGTTCACACAGGCGAAACATGTGTGTGTCTTTCTGCAGTGTCAGAGTTCGTTGAATGACCGTCAATCCGCAGGCCACGCACCTTGACGGGAGCAGTTCACCGTACACTCGTGGGTCACCAGCAGTCAAGCCAGGCAGTCACAGGTTCTTTATTCCAGTATCTGAAGCACTCGAGCCACACGCACTTCACACGATGATATACAAATAGGTCACAGAAAGCGTGACGCAGGGTTCAGGCAGCTGCAGGGCCACGGGACACCGAGCCAGGAGCTCAGGCAGAGGTAAGAACACAGGGTCAAAAGTGACTGCAGGTGGCTGGATATGGACTTTAATCAACCAGCTTGGCTGAGGTGTCAAAACAGAGAGTCTGCATGGATGGATGGACAGCAGTTTCCACTTCAGAGTGTCAGGTCAGGTCAGTTTGGAGCAGGCCACGTGTGGTCATCTCAGACAGGAGAAACCGCACTCTGCTGAAGCCCACCAGGAACAGGACGTTGGAGGTTTGTCGCAGTGGCAATTTTCCTGGACAAGGCTCGTGATCAGTGACCAGGTGACAGGGTCAAGGCTCCTCTTTTTATGGGTCCCTAGTGAGGAATTCTCGTCTGGTGGGATTAATAGCTCCTGTGTCAGGTGTTCCTGATGTGACTTGGGTACTCCTTGATTTAGGTCAGTAAGTTGGCACATACAAGCTTTTTTTTTTTAATCAGTTTGTGCCTTAAAGTGGTGCTGGGCAGAAGGGGCTTGTTCACTTTTACAAACAAGGGGGGACACCTTCCACCTCAGCACTATACTCAAAATGGAGCAGCCTATGACAAGCTACTGCTTGGGTCCAGGCACAACCCAAAAACCACTCTTCTAGACATCAAATAGTAATTCAGAGCAGGGCACAGCCTGCTCTCCACGGGCCTACATGACACAGCTAAAGGGATCCAACCACCAAACAAGCAATGAAAAAGCTGTTTTATGAAAATCAGACAGTGTTAGATATCTTAAACATATCTTAGGCATCAAGAGGATGCCTAAGACATTGGAGGAGGCAATGTCCACCAAGCTTCCGTCTGAGAAAGCCACCCTGGAGACTGCCAAAACCATCCCTTCTAGGAGCTGGCTGTTTTGTAGGAATTGCAAGTGCTATACTTTTTCTAGAAATTCATTTAGGTTCAAAATATGCTGAATATCATGAGAAATACCTTACTCAATCCATGTTTTGGAGTGTTGAGGAGGGTCTTTGCAATTCCACATGTGGTAATCCTGGAAAACAAAATTCCAATCTTAAGTCTATGTTGATGGCCCTATTGACCACTCCAAAGACCCCTGAAGTTCAAGCACAAGTTCAGGCTATTGATAAGAAATATATTGTTCCAACTGTACAAGGACCACCTTATGTAGCCTATAAAATTGGATGCCTCTGGTGTCCACCACAAGAAGCTCAAGTTAACAAATACATTGGTCCTCCACCTACTGACCCCCCTTTTACCTTTTACAGGCATTTACTATGAGTTTGGTCAGCACATAGTTAACACTGATGGTAACGGACTGATGTACAACACCTGCCTTTCTTACAAAGACTCGGTGGACTAGGCCCACCTTGGAGATGCAGAACAAAAGAACAAAGAAGCAGTAAACATATCTTAGAATTAAGCACCCTAATTGTATCTCGAATGAGGAAAAAGAATGTTTTTCTACCCTTTAATTACATTGTTTTTTTATCAGAATAAGTTTCTACCTTTTAGGTTACAAGATAAGTTTACAATAATATTACTGTAAGACTGATTGTAAGACCAAGGATTAATTATTAGAATTCAATAACAAGTTGGTTTAGTAGTATATTAATTGAACCTTTAGAGTGAGTAATTTCCTTTAAGATGAAGTGGCTGTAGTCAAATATGTCTTTCCTAAAATGCTTGCATATGTAGTTGATTTTACCTTTGGGAAACTGACCTTTTTATCCAGATAGACCATGTCTCAAATATGCAGCTGTTAGAACTTAAAGAGTATATGGTCTAGCCCTATGTCTAGAAAATCTTAACTTGCCATTTCCCCTTAGTGAGATCGTATAGGATGTGGTTTTAGATAAGAAACATTTTAGACATAGGAATATTATACTTTAAGTAAGATAATAGAATTAATACTTAGAAGTATATGGCATAATTAATTATAAGAATAGATTAGATTTAAGTTTAATTTTAAAATAGCTTTCAGGACAATGTCTGTCACCTCAGGTCTAAACAAAGACAGATGGTCAGTGTGTGGTCATTGTGATTAATGTGTCAAGGAAGTAAGTTGTATTGATGGTTAACGTCAGAGATTACCAAAAAATTTGAAGAAATCAAATGTAGTGAAACAGTTAGTGAAAGTATTGTTCTGCTACCTGTATAAAAACACATCACAATAAAGAACAGACAGCATTTTGCTCCAGCAGCTCACTAGAGCTCGCTAGTGACTGCCTGCAACTTGCTCCAGAGGTTCTTGTCGCTCCTCTGTGCTGACTCCACTCATCCTTTAGGGACCCTAAGAGTTGCTGGGGCTGGCTCCCAGGAACACATTACGAAAACCGCATTATGTGTATGCTTCCAGCAGCTCTGCTGGTGCTTCCAAAGTCTCGAAGGCCTCCATTCACAAATCTAGCTAATAATACTGACTGCTTTTATGCTAATTGTTTACGGACTAGGAAGCTTTGCTATCCTGTTCACACAGTCCCAGCCAACCTCCACCATGGACCTCTGGACTGCCCTAATGTGCAAGATGCCCACACAGAGGGAATCCAAAACCAGAGCTCCCCTTCCAAGGGGGCCCTTAAACAGGCCCCTGTAGGACCCTGATTGCTGTTGCCCTTTCAGCCAGAGCTGATATGTCCCCTTACCCCAAGATTAGGGCCACTTCTTCAGAGGGGGGAATGAAGCCAAGCCCTTGTCCCAGAGCCGTGGAACAGTTGCCCAGGTGGACTGGAGTGTGGGTGGCACCCGTGGGCCTTGGCAGTGCACAGCCAGCCATGCCAGCACAAAGCTGTGGCATGGGCCAAGGCAAGTCAGGGAACACTGACCTCTCACCCCTGGCGGCCTGGCTCAGGCCTGGTGCAGACACCTGCTCTATCCATCCACTCAGTCTCCTGGGAAGCAGGATTGCAGCCAGTGGTGGGAAAAGGGATGGGGGCAGACCTGATGCAGGCTCAATCTCCAGGGTAAGAGGATGGTGCTTCTCTAAACCCTGATTGATACAAATTTGGACCAAGAGTTAGAAACCCCTAGACCAGCACACCCAGGTGGCAACCTGCAACTCTTGCCCCTCAAGAGTTCTGTGTCATCCTTTACTCTCGAATAAGTGCTCCTCCTTTCACTCTTGCCTTCTATTATCCTGTGAATTTCATTCTTCAGATTTGCCAGACAAGAACCCAGAAAGAGGCTGGTGGTGAGTCTCTGGGGCCACAGACAGTAGTGCAGAGGAATCCAGCTGTGCTGGCCAGCAGGCGTCCCTGGCTATGACAGCTGCTAACAGTGGAAGGAGTTTTCTCAACTGCAGAGTCCTGCAGCTTGCATGGACCCCATCACCAGCAGAAAGGGAGACTCGGGTTTCATTGCGACTCCAGTTTCACGAGCAAGTGGTAGTTTCGTGAAAGTTAATCTCCAGTAAGAAAATGTGTGTGTGATCCAGGTGGCTCTAATCAGAAGAAAATCGTTCACAAGTTAGTTGCTTGTAAAAATCAAGCATTAATAAACTGATATGAAACCAAAATAAAACTGTTTAAAGTAACAACTGTTTCTTGAAATGTTAATCTTCTCTTAGCAAATATTTGCAAGCAGTTTTGAATTTTTCTTTTCTTTCTTCTTTCTTATTTTATTTTTTGTATCAGCGATGGAACCCAAGAGGACTAACCACTGAGCAACATCCTCAGCCCTTTTTATTTTGTTTTGTTTTGAGACAGGGCTTTGCCAAGTTGCTGAGGCTGGCCTAACAGTGGGATCCTCCTGCCTTAGCCTCCCACGTTGCTGGGATTAAAGCCGTGTACCACCATGCCCAGCCAAGAGGTTTTGATTTGAATTCTGAAATCTATTTTTTAATTTTCTGCCATCTACTGAGCTGCAGTCTTTCCTGCCTCAGAAGCCACCTCATTCTGTTGGCAGTGCTCTCTGAGGTTTGAAGCAGCCCCTGAGAGCTGCCCAGCTCTGACTGCTTATGGCCTGGCAGTGCCACCATCTGTCCTGATGGCCTGGGGTGTCTTGATTCTGTGCTCCTGGCTCTTCTTAGTGTAATTTAGTGGTTCTGTCACCAGGCAACTTTACACACTGTTTTCAAGAGCTATTCACTCTCCCTTTTTAAAAAGTGTAGAAAGACAATAGTTTAAAAATTGAACAAAATATAAAGTCAGTTGGTGAAAAAGCTATGCTTAGGTTTATAATTCTATTATCAGTAACTCTAAAGAAATAAGTTCACTTCAAAAATAAAAAAAGAAAGATTCATTAGTTTTGTATGAATTTGTTAGCAAGTTGTTTTCCTGCCGTGTTTTTATAACCATCGTGCCGCTGCTCAGGAAAGCTCCCATTAATATGTGCAGGCTTTTTTCCTCCAGAATTAAAAGTGGGGAGATAAATTTAATACAGCAAATTATGAAGCATTTTTAACATCTGGCTTAGTCATTTCGTAGGGCGACAAAGAGTTCCTTTAAAAAAAAAATCTTAAAACACTTTTGAAAAAAAGAAAGAGCAACGCCGTTATCAGAGAAAACCAAGCCTTGGAGACCAGGAGACAGGACTGGGGGCTCAGTGTGGGTGACCCCGCGAGCGGCTCCTGCAGGCAGCGCAGGGCCTCCTCGGGTGTGAGGCTTCGAGCAGGAATGTGTGGAACTCCCCAGAACATCATCCCTCAGCTCTCTAAAAATCCTTCTCAGCAGTCTGTAGATTTCACGGAGTGCTTTTCTAGGTTAGAAGCTTGTCCTGGAAGCTTGATTCCTTTGCGTTCACTGTTTGGGTTACTGTATGAACCCCGAGGTTCGCGCAGTTCACAGGGCAAGCGTTTGAAGATGATGCGTGTCAGAGCGACCTGTGAACATGAGCCAGAGGATGACTCCTGCTTCATGAAGGCCGCTTGTGTCTATGCGAAGAGCCTCGCTAGAACAGGGTGTGCTGGATGGCTCTCCTGTGTGTCCCCCTTGAGTCACCCATGCCCAAGCAGGGTGCTCAAGGGGTCACATCCCTTGAGCACCCTCCCTCCCGGTTGACTTCCCTGCATTTCAGTCTTCAGTCTGGTGACGGGAGTCTCCATCCGGCAGCAGAGGCTTCTCTGAGGACAGAATCTCAGACTTGCGCTGCCTTCTGGATAATTCTGCAGGCACCCACACCCACGCCGACTGCCACAGAGCCTCCTCTTCGCCTGCGCCCCTTGCCTTAGCAGTGGCCCATGTCAAAACTCCAGATGCCTGTCACGGTCTCCATGTCCACTCAGGTGCTAGGAGCTTCTGATGCTGCCACTCTGCCTCTGAAGGCCTGTAAGTCTGCTTCACCCTTCTCGTGCGTAGCGCCTCTCAGTTCTCATCTCTGCTCTTCAGAAAGCTCCTCACGCACGCCCCTGCCCTGTCTGGTATCGACTGAGCCATCCCACCTGGCCATGGTGGGATAATGGAAAATCCACGTTCAGCTGCCAGGGAGGGCACACTGCTGGGAGGGCCTCCACCTCCTGCAGCCCGGCACCCAGATGCTCCCCAGTGGGGAAAGCCAGGCACCCTGCGGCCTGGGAGCCCCTAGCACATGTGTGCCTGTCACTGCATCTTTGTAAAGATCCCTCTCTAGGAGAATTCTTTCTCCTTCCTTTCTGGTAAACTGCTGTTCATCCTCAAATCTTGGCTATGATTCCTTCTTTAAGAACTATTTCCTGGGCTGAAACGGTGACTCGGCAGTTACAGTGCTTGCCTGGCACACGC
>PVKS010035643.1:0-19934 GCA_004027875.1 Aplodontia rufa | reverse complement strand
AAAAAAAAAAAAAAAGAATAACAGGATATAGAGGAAGAGGGACTCATTTACAGATATACTGACACCCTAAAACCCATGATCTTTCTTTCTTTCTTTTTTTCTTTTTTTTTAAAGAGGGACAGTGATGAAGAGAGAACCAATTTTATTTAGTTTTTCTTGTGGCCCTTGATGCTCTGACACTTTGTTGTGCATGTGGTGCTGGGGTTTAAACTCAGGTCTTCATGCATGCCAGGCAACCACAGTAACCACTGAGCCCCAGCCCCAGCCCAGCCCATGATCTTTCTGACCTCACTTTGTCTTTGAAAAGCAAAGGAAAGGGCTGGAGCGGTGGCTCAGCAGTTACAGAACTTGTCTAGCAAGTACAAGGAACCAGGTTCGAATCCTAACACCATGTACACAACAAAGTGTTGAAGCAACGAAAAACCACATGAAAAACTAAAATTGATGCTCTTTCTCTCTCTCTCACTGTCCCTGTCATTTTAAAAAAAAAAAAGAAAAAGAAAAGCAAAGGAAGATTTAGTTATGAGGGGCAGTATTAAAGCACAACTCAAAGGATTTGTATCATTTAGATAATCACTGAGTCAGGGAGAGCAAAGAAATTAAAGAAAGGAAGAACAAAATGAGCAAAAATTTGGGGCAAAAGGGCTAGTAGCTGTGGTAAAGCGGTTGCCTGGCACGTGTGAGGCACTGGGTTCAATTCTCAGCACCACATAAAAATAAATATAAAGGGGTCTGGAGCGGTGGCTCAGTGGTTACAGAGCTTGCCTGGCATGCACAAGTACGTGAGTAAAAACCCCAACACCACATACACAACAAAGTGTCTGGGCAGTAAAGACCACATGAAAAACTAAACAAAGTTCTCTCTCTCTCACTGTCCCTCTCTCTTTAAAATAAATAAATATAAAGGAATTGTGTCTACCTAAAAAGAAATTGGAGCAAAAAGCAGAATTCAGGATGTTAAGAAAAACAGATTGCCTATAACAAAGAGTGAAGAGGAGTAGAAAAACACACCTAATTTGGTTAAGACCACAAAGAATAAAGCAAGATGGAATGTCAAGATCTAAGAATTAGATAACAGGGGCTGGAGCGGTGGCTCAGCGGTTTCAGCGCTTGCCTGGCAAGCACGAGGACCCGGGTTCAAACCCCAGCACCACATACACAACTAAGTGTTGGAGCAACTAAGACCATGTGAAAAACTAAATAAAGTTGTTTTTCTCTTTCTCTATCTCTCCCACTGTCCCTCTCTCTTTAAAAAAAAAAAAAGAATTAGATAACAGACAGCCACGGCAGGTTCTTGAGGAAGTGAGATTTTTAGACACACTACACACTGATAATTGCATCAGGATGAATTAGAATGGGGTGAGACTCCAATCAAATACCCTTAGTATGCTGCTGAACTACAGATGTCCAGATGATGAAGACTGAAGACGGCAATGAAATATAAAGAGAAATAATATGAAAATAACTTTGGAAGAACAACCCACAGGATTTCATGAACATTTAAAAGTTCAATTATTTCTTATTTTATCAGTAAACTAAACACAACACTATATTAGAAATGCTGTTCTTTGATTTCAGAGTTAACTTGGAGGCTGTTGGTTTTCTTCTTCTACCTCTGCAACTCCTGCCCTTCATTCCACAATAAGCAGTCAAGAACTCTTCCTCCATACTCCACACATACTGATAACTGTTTGTACCAGGCAGCCAACCTTGGCTGTACCTGTAATGACCCATGTAGTAGGCTGCCCTATCTCAGGCTGATGTGCTCTAATTCTAAACCACATCTGTGGTTGAATAGTTTAGAAAAAATAGCTCTCCTCTCACATTCTCAGGGTACAGGTCCCTGCAGGGCTGAACAGGTATGTGTCTACATGCTTACATTTTTTCATGGGTATGCTGGCCATGCCTGAGAGGTTTGGGAGATAGGAACCAGCCTGATAACTGGGTATAGCCAACATTATCCTACCAATTTCAATTCCAATCCCTCACCAAACAATTCCAAGGGAAGAATTCAACTCAAACTGCCTAAGGTTCTTGGGATACGGTAGGTACCCCAAAGTAAAGGGGAAAGAGACAAGAGTTCTGAAATGGTAGAAAAACCTCATTCATTCAAATCAACTGAATATAAGTATTAAGCCTCAAGACCCTATGATCTGATCTCTGGCTACCGCTCTACCTGCCCACTCTACCTGTAGCACAGCCATACTAACTTCCTTGCTAGTCACTTAACACACCCAAGTCTTAGCTCTTGCCCTCTACCTGGTCTGCTTTTCCCTGCTACTCACTTCATTCGGGTATCTACTCACTTATATATCATCTCTTCTGAGAGGCCTTCCTTGACCAACCCATCTCTCCCTTCATTCGCTGTCTTACCTTGCTTTATTTTTCTTCATAGCAATTATTACTTGATGTGTGTGTGTGCATGTGTGTGTGTGTGTGTGTGTGTGTGTATGCATACACACACATGCCTAGACACATGATTATCAGGGCAGTGATTTTTACCTCTTGTTCATTACTCTATCCCCAGGACACAGCAGGTGCTCAGAGAACATCTGCTGTTCCCAGGAGGCTGAAGAAGGAGGGTAACAAGTTTAAGACCAGTCTGAGCAACTTAGTGAGACCCTGTCTCAAAATTTAAAAAGGGTTGGGGATATAGGTCAGTGGCAGAGTGGTAACCTAGTATGAGTAAACCCCCAGGTTCAATCTCCAGTACTAATATACTAGTGTATACGCACACACACACGTATATACTATATATTGAAGAGTGAATCTATCATATGCTTGAGACTGGAATAAGTAATAGAAATATAAAGTTGAATAAATCCTGTTCCCTGCCTCAAAAGAGGCAGCAATCTAGCAAGGGAGACAGGCATATCACAAGAAAAGACAGCAACACAACTTTAGATACTCCCCCACACAGTGTCCTCTAGAGAATTAAAAAGCAAGTCACTAGTATACTTAGAGTGATAACTGCAGCCAGGCATGACAGCATACACCTGTAATCCCAGACTTCGGAGGCTGAAGCAAGAGGATCACAGGTTCAAAACCAGCCTCAGCAATTTAGGGAGACCCTAAAAATGAAAAGGGCTGGGAATGTGGGCTCAGGGGTTAAGAACCTCTGGGTTGTTTCGGGCGGTGACGACCTCCCCACGAGAACATGCCTCTTGCAAAAGATCTCCTTCATCCCTCTCCAGAAGAGGAGAAGAGGAAACGCAAGAAGCGCCTGGTGCAGAGCCCCAATTCCTATTTCATGGATGTGAAATGCCCAGGATGCTATAAAATCGCCATAGTTTTTAGCCATGCACAAACAGTAGTTTTGTGTTGGCTGCTCCACTGTTCTCTGCCAGCCTACAGGAGGAAAAGGCTTACAGAAGCAGCACTAAAAGCAGTCTGAATCAAAATGAGTGGGAAAACCTCCCAATAAACACATTTTGGATTAAAAAAAAAAAAAAAGAACCTCTGGGTTCAATCCCCTGTACAAAAAGAAAAAAAAAAGTGATAGTGCTATAGAATTGTAATAGTCCTTAAAAATTAGCTGGGCGCCATGGCACATGCCTGTAATCCCTGCAATTTGGGAGGCTAAGGCAGGAGGATCACAAATTCAAAGCCAGCTTCAACAACTCAGTGCGGCCCTGACCAACTTAATGAGATCCTGTCTCAAAATAAAAGATAAAAAGGGTTGGGGATGTAGCTCAATAGTAAAGCACCCCTGGGTTCAATCCCCAGTAACAACAATAAAAAGGTAAATTGCTAGTTATAAGAGACAGATCTGGTTTCAAATTCAGGTAATGCCTATGTCCGAATTTCAACTAAATTTGAATTGCTGGTTGTGCAATTATTTAACCCTTCTCAATTTGTTTCCTAACCCATAAAATGGAAATATTGGCAACTGTTTCACATGATTGTTATAAAATTAAGACACTGCACATAAAGCATCTTTCATATTGCCTAGTGCATAGTATATACTCAAAGGGTAGCTATTAACATTATTAATGATTGACTCCAATGAACGCCTGGGCCCAATACCCAATCAACAGCTAAATCTTACCCATTTTATAACTAAGGAAACCTCTCCTATCTTTTCCTATCTTTCATTTTGACTGTCCCTAACTGGTCTCTCTGGTATTAGTCCCTCTCCCTTCCAATTCAACTTACACATTCCTAAAGAATTAAATCCAAGTCCCTTAATGTCCCCAACTTATCTTTTCAACACTACTTTTGACTTCTTTCTGGAGTTCATCACTCCAACCAAATCAAATTACTTTCCTTTTCTGTATACCCCTTATGCTTTCCTACCACCATATTCATGTTATTGTCTCCTGAAATAGTCTCCTCTTTACCTTCAAAGGTTTAAACCCTTTCCATCCTTTTCCCAGACTTGGTTCAAATGCTATAATGCCCTCCCTGATTCCCTTTCTGAGAGAGACTGAAAATGGTCTCTCTCGCTCCCCTGAATATCTGCATAATTTTATTATTATTCACAACTCTTGTACAGCAACAATTCCTTTCTACTTTGTATTTTGCTTATGTTCTCAACAGACTCCCATTGCCTGATATTCAAAAACTACAGAATATTACAAATAGACATTAAAGGGGTGTAGAGGTAGCTCAGCAGTTAGAGCACTTGCCTGGCAAGGACGTAGGTTCAAACCCCAGCACCACATACACAATTAAGTGTTGGAAAAACAAAAACCAGATGAAAAATAAAACTGATTCCCTCTTTCTCACTCCCTCTCTATATTAAAAAAATTAAAAAATAGACATTAAAATAAGATTTAACTGAACAAAATTTCAGCCTTGAACCAGAATCTTCTGATCTAACCTGTATTGCAGCTCCTTTCCAAAAGGAAACTAGAACACAAAGTACTATACCTTCTAACCAGCAGTCACTTTTTTTTTTTCAGGGCTGAGGACTGAACTCCGGGCCTTGAGTGTGCTAGGCAAGCCCTCTGCCACTGAGCTAAATCCTCAACCCCTCCCCTTTTTTTTTTAAATTTCTGGACAGGCTACACTTTCCACTTCCAAATTATTCATTTTTAATCCTTTCCCATCAGAAACTTTCCACCTCTCAAATTGTACAGTATACATGTAAACCTAAAAGCAGAGTATAGATTATTATTTAAAATATAGAACATAATTATAATTCAGGACCAACTAGTTCTACATATCAGCAGAGTACAGTCAAGCTCACTAAAGCACAAGAATAAACAAGGCTGATGATCACCATTATTTCCAAGTAGTTTCTGCTGCTGACCTCCTGTTTTATTTTGTTTTTTTTTAAGAGAGAGGGGCAGTGAGAGAGATAGAGAAAGGGAGAAACAATCTTATTTAGTTTTTCACATGGCCTTAGTTGCTCCAACACTCAGTTGTGTACGTGGTGCTGGGGTTTGAACCCGGGTCCTCGTGCTTGCCAGGCAAGCGACGAAACCGCTGAGCCACCGCTCCAGCCCGACCTGTTTTAAAGGCTCTGAGCTAATTTTCAAGCACAAGAAACAGCCTGTATTTGACTATTAAGCAGTCTCACTCAGATCTTAATGATGAGGGAGTTTTAAGATAAGCAATGACGTTCTTAATTCCACCAACAACTGAACCATCTCTTATTTGCTATGTGGTTTTGGCTAAGTCCCTGAGTTTCTCTGGGTATCAAACTTGTTCACAACAGTAGCTCAACAGGCTTACTCTTTTCATCTATTTGAAATCCAAAACCATAAATTCTTTGTGACAGAAGACAAAATAACATAAATTGAACGAAATGTTTCCAGTGAATTCTCTTTATTAAAACAGAAGTCATCCACCACTCAAATACCATTGTGTCTGACTTCCAAATTCATTACAGGAAGGAGTGTTTTAAGTCGCCCAAACACATGCACTCTCCACTTCCCTTAATTGAAAGTTGCTGATTTCCAAGGAGCCAGTGACTGAAACTAGAGCCTCAATCAGTAAACAACCCCTGATTCAAACTGGTCAAAGAGGAAAGCGAGGTGGACGGTGTTGGGGGGGTGGATGACAGGAAAAGCTCGGCTGACTTTTGCGCCAAGTCAAGGCACTCACTGCCCTCGAGGTGACACATCCATCCCTTCCCACCCTGGGGCTGTTAGGTCTGCTGCGTTGGTTCCAACAAGCGAGGGCAGAACTCCTAAAAAGAAACTGGAGCTTCAGCTAGGGCTCCGGATCCTCGGGGAACCCGGGCCTAACAGACGACGGGATGACAGCCCACCGCCCCCAGAGTGGAAGCCTCAGACCGCCTCAGATGTGGCCTTGGCCGTGGCCCCAGCCGGGCTCCGCGTCGCAGCAGCCCCACCCAGGCCTGTCCCCAGGACGCCCCCGGTCCCCCGCTGGGTCCCTGGCTCACTGGCTTGGCTGATCCGCTGGATGTTGCCGCTGCATGTTTGGATGATGCTGTTGAAGTCTCGTGGCTGGGGCCCCGAGGACCCCGGATTCCGGTACATGTCTAAGGGACCGTAGGACATGACGAGGAGCTGAAATCAGCTTGCCTTGCACCGCGTTCCTACCGGAAGCAGCCACCAGAAGGAACCTGCAGGCTGAGAAGGAAACCGGGAAGAGAAAGGGCGGGGAAGGGGCTGAGGCTGCGTGCGCATTAGCCCCGCCCACACGCAGCGCGCACGCGTCCGCCCCGCCCCGCCCCGCAATGCGCAGGCGCCGCTGGAACTGGTGCTGGACCGTGGCTTAGAGACGGAACTCCTCCAGGCGTGGGGCTGTGGGGCCGGACGATGACGTCAGGTAGTTGGGGCTCCGATTGGATGAGCTTGGGTGGCGGTGTTATTTCTCGCCAGGGCGTAGTGACGGGAGGCAAGAATTTTAGATTTGCATAAAATTGTACCAGATGATCTCAGCCCTTACATCCTATTCTGTTCTATTCTGAGAATTCAGGCCCAAATATGGGAGAGTTAAGCAACCTTGAGACAGGTCCGTAACCAAAACGTAGCTCGAAATTTTCCACTTTTTACTTTCATCCTCTACGGCTTCGGTAGTATTTACCTAACACTTTTATGGTTCTCAAACCACTTTCATTTCTTCCTCCTCCCCTCTTCAAATCTAAACAATAAAATCACAATTATATTTGTTGAGCACATAATGCTCACTGCGTGAGTGCTCACTGCAGTGCACTTGTAGACAAGTCCTTTCATAGTAAGGGACAATGTTGTGTCTATATTTTTACCCTTAAAATAGATAACGGACAGTCAGTTTTTAAAGTGTTGACGTAAAGTAACTCAACAAACTAAGAATTGTTTTTTTCTTTTACAGGCGAGAAAACTAAAACCAGAGAGTTTAATCGATTTATTGAAGTTTGACTGTAAAACCCTAGCATTAAACTGACTCGTTTCCTTATTCCCAGATTCACTTTCAAGTTTTTCCCAGATAGCTTGTTCATCTGTGTCCCAAGCCAGGATTTCTTGAATAAATAAGGTCCTACAATTTAAAAATCATTCCCTTAATTTGGAGTGTAAGAGCACAATGTTTCCAAGGAAGACTGTATTTTGTGAGCTTATGGTAAAAGGAAAGACATGGATAGGATTTTGGTTTGGGAGGATCAAGATGATGAGAAGTGAAGGGAAACTGGCAGCTTCCTGTGTTTTCCACCCAACCCCACTGGAGCCTGATTTGTAATCTTTGAAAAATGCAGAGAGGAAGCAGCTTGCTTGTGTGGGAGGAGCCCCAAATGTGTGAATGAGCCTGTGTTCAGCCTTAGAGCATTTTAAAGCAAGATTATCTCCATTTTTCATTGGAGTGCATTTATGAGAACATTTTTTCTCTATACAAAGAGACAGATGATATATGTGGGGCTCTTGTTCTGGTTATTAAAAACCCTACTAATTCTTAAGAGTTTATAGGGTTTTTTAAAATCCTATAGAAAATCATATTAATTATACTTTTTTACCTGTAAAATAGTCTTGAGATTTTTTAAAATTATGTTTGACATTATTTTTTAATTCTTGGTGCTGGTGATTGAACTTGGGTTTCATGCATGCTGGGCAAGTGTTATACCACTGAGCTACAACCCCAGCCCCATTTGACACTATTTATTTATTTATTTATTTATTTATTTATTTAGTTTTAAAGAGAGAGGGACAGAGAGAGAGAGAGAGAATCAGTTTTATTTAGTTTTTCATGTAGCTATTGTTGCTCCAACACTTGGTTGTGTACATGGTGCTGGGTTCGTGGGTTCGAACCTGCATCCTTGCACATGCTAGGCAAGTGCCACAACTGCTCCAGCCCCACTATTCATTTATTTAAAAGAGGGAGAGACAATCAATTTTTTTTAATTTTTCATTTGGCCTTTTTTTCTCTGACACTTAGTTGGGTATATGGTGCTGGGGTTCAAACCCAGGTCCTCACGTACGCCAGGCAAACACTGTAACCCCTGAGTCACCACTGCAGCCCCATTTGACACTACTTAAAGTGAGGCTCAGTAAAGGTATTTTTCTCCTAGAAAGATAGTGTTGTTTTCTTTCTGCATATTAAAAAAAAAAGTCTTTCGTCTGTGCATCTTTCATAGCAGTAGATCAGTGCCTTGTAAATATGGATGTCAAATAAACATTTATTAAATTAATACACAAATAATAAAAATAATTTGACCTTTTCTAGGTGCCTGATAGTGTGAACATATTTTGTATATATTATCAATAATTCCCAAGATAAAGTCCATGTGATAAAGATCACGTCTTGCCTGACAAAGTTAAGTTTATTAACTCGTTGGAAAACTGCACACTAGAGGAATTATGGGGACAGGTCACCAAACACAGGCAGAAGGAGAATTATTCTAGGATTTGGAGGAAAGATGGAGGGAAGGTAAAATTTAAAAGCAGGAGTATTTTTTGCTGTTGTTGTTATTGTTTGGTTAAGTTTTTGCAGTCCTGGGGATCAAACTCAGGGACTTGAGCATGCTGGACAAACACTTCATCCCAAGGCCAGAGCTGTGTTTTGACAGCCTCAAAGCCTGTGTAAAAGGATTATCAATCAGGCCTGAGCTAACAAGAGGGCACAGGATCCTGTTTCCTTGGAAACTACAACAGGAAGATAAATGTGGAATGTTGTATTTGAAAGCCTCTTACCTGAAGTTCTTTACCTGGGTTAGAAATTGAGGCTGCCAGTGGTTCAGCAGTTTCAGCACTTGCCTGGCACGTGTGGGGATGCAGGTTTGAATCATAGCACCAGATGCACAATAAAGTTTCCAAGCAACGAAAGCCATGTGAAAAACTGAATAAAAATTCATTTTTTCTCTCTCTCTTACTGTCCTTCTCTCTTCTTTAAAAAAAAAGAAAGAAAGAAAGAGGGCTGGAGCGGTGGCTTGGCAGTTACGGCACTTGCCCGGCATGCGCAAATACACGGGTTCAAACCCCAGCACCACCTACACAACTAAGTGTCAGAGCAACGAAAGCCATGTGAAAAACTCAATAAAAATTGATTCTCTCTCTCTCTCTCTCACTGTCCTTCTCTCTCTTTAAAAAAAAAAAAAAAAGAAAAATTAAGACCACTGCCAAATGCATTAGCACACATCTGCAATCCTACTCAACAGGATTGAAAGTTCAAGACCAGCCTCAGCAACTAAGTGAGGCTCTAAGCAACTTAGAGAGACCCTGTCTCAAAATAAACATTAAAAAGAGGCCAGGGCAGGATTGGGGGGAGGGGCGTGGGTGGAGCGGTGGCTCAGCAGTTACAGCACTTGCCTGGCAAGTGTGAGTGTGCAGGTTCAAACCCCAGCACCATGTACACAACAAAGTGTCCCAGGAATGAAAGTTATATGAAAAACTAAATAAAGATTGCTTCTCTCTTTTTTTTTTCTCTCTCTCTCAGTCCCCTCTTTCTTTAAAAAGAAAAAAAAAGAAGGGGGGACCTAAGTGTATAGCTCAGTTGTTCAGAGCTCCTGGGTTCAATCCCCAGTACCCCCCACCACAAAAAAAGAAAAAAAGAAAAAAAATTTAAGGCTACTTCTCTGTGTCAAAGTAACTCAGATTCTCCAGGTAAAAGTAGAATAATTTATTATTTATTTATTTAGGTACCAAGAATTGAACCCAGGGGCACTCAAGCACTGAGCCACTTCCCCAGCCCTTTTTGTCTTTTTTAGTCTGAGACAGGGTCTTGCTAAATTGCATAGAGCCATGCTACATTGCTGAGGCTGGCTTTCAACTTGTGATTCTTCTGTTTCGGCCTCCCAAGTTGTTTTTGTTAATTAACAAAAACAGTATTACCAGGTTTGCCCCTGTCAAAGTGAGATTAGCTCCTTGGTACAGATAAGAGATTCTGGGTACTTTGCCCAAAGTCATAAGCTATTAAGTGACAGAGCACTTAATCCCAGCACCAAGTACAAAGTGAAGTCTCAGAGCAATGAAAGCTGCATGAAAACTAAATAAAAAATTGCTTCTCTCTCTCTCTCTTACTCTCGCTCTGTCCCTCTCTCTTTAAAAAAAATAAAAATAAAAATCAGAATAATACAGCAAGGCATGGTGGCACACACCTGTAATTACAGCTACTCCAGAGGTGGGGGCAGGAGTATCATAAGTTCAAGGCCAACTTCTGCAGCTTAGTGAAATTCTATCTAAAAATAAAAAGGATAGATAGATAAATAAATAAATAGGGGTGAACATGTATCTCAGTGGTAAAGCACCCCTGGGTTTAATCCCTAGCATGGGCAAAAAATAATAATCAGAATAACGGTTTTGAGGAAAAGAAGGGGTGACTCAGAATTGGTGCATGAGGTGCGCCTTCAGGAAATTTCTTCATCTGGGTAGTGGTTATTTAGGTGTGTTTATTTTGTGAAAATTCATCATCAAGTCCTATACTTGTGATGTGTGCCCTCTTCTGTATGTATGCTATACTTCAGTAACAAGTTTCATATTTTAAATGTGAAGTGTTGTTATCACCAGTATGATGAGCTTTGGGGGAATGGTAGGGAAGTGTCAATGGAGATATTAATTTAGGTTGCAAGTAAGACTGCATTGAAATCAGCACTCATCACACATCGCTTATGGCATGCAAACGGATACAATCACTCAGGCAAACAGGTCGACAGGCTCTCTTTAGGCCCAACATACCCTTAATACACTTACCAGACAACCCAGCAATCCCCCTTCTAGGCATATGTGTCTACAAAAGACTTGTTTGTGAATGTTGAAGGAAACTTTATTCATAATAACCCAAAACTAGAGACAGCTTGAGTGTCCATCAGCTGCTGAATAGATAAATAAGTTGTAGTACACTGTAGTACATTTGTACAATGAAAACTATTCAACTATTCCAAGTTTAAACTACTAAAACATAATTGCTGAGGTATGCAACTACATGGATGAATTGCAAGGCAGGGACTGGAGAGAGAAGAAGAGAATTGATTATCAGGGGCACAAGGGAAGATTTGGGGATGGTGGAACATTCTATTCTAATTGTGGTGGTAATTATACAATCACATTCATTCATCAAAACTCAATGATTGGGGCTGGAGCGGTGGCTGAGCAGTTTCGGCACTTGCCTGGCAAGCACAAGAACCCAGGTTCAAATCCCAGCACCACGTACACAACTAAGTGTTGGAGCAACTAAGGCCATGTGAAAAACTAAATAAAGTTGTTTCTCTCTTTCTCTGTGTCTCTCACTGTCCCTCTCTCTTTAAAAAAAAAATCTCAATGATCTATTCACAAAATGGGTACATTTTACAATATGCCAGGTTTTTTGTTTTGTTTTGTTTTGTTTTGTGATGCTGGGAATAGAACCCAGGTCTCACACACACCATGAAAGTGTTCTATCATTGAGCCACAGCCCCAACCCAGGATTTTTTTTTTTCTCTTTAAGAGAGAGGGACAGTGAGAGAGACAGAGAAAGAAACAACTTTATTGAGTTTTTTTCACATGGTCTTAGTTGTTCCAACACTCAGTTGTGTACGTGGTGCTGGGGTTTGAACCCGGATCCTCATGCTTGCCAGGCAAGCGACGAAACCGCTGAGCCACTGCTCCAGCCCCCCAGGTTTTCTTAATAAACTTTTTAAATTTATTTTTTAATAAACTTTTTTTTTAAAGAAAGAGGGGGACAGTGAGAGAGAGGAGAGAGAAAAGCAATTTTTATTTAGTTTTTCATGTGACTTTTCATTCTTCTGACACTTTGCTGTGTACATGGTGCTGGGGTTCGAACTTGAGTATTTGCTTATGCAAGGCAAGCACCTTATTAACCACCAAGCCACCGCTCCAGTCCTAAACTTTTTTTTTAAATAGCACTACAGAAATCAGTACAATAAAGTAACATGCATGAGGTGGGTAATATGAATTGAGAAAGAGGCATAAAAATTGTTGATTTGTGTGAATGTTCTGGTAGACTAAAATAATCTTGAAATAAAGTGAATTTGGAAGCAAAAAAAAAAAACAAATGAACACACAAGTTCATTCTAATTTATCCTCTATCATCCTCCCTTCAAGAAACAGAAAGTGTTGCTTTTGTAGAAGTCATGGAAAACAACAGTTTACAAAATCAAGCACATACTACGTGCCAAGCATTGTTCTAAAAGTCTGTGTGTATGTGTGTTACTTCGTCCTCACAACAATCCTAAAGTGAATCGAGACAGGATTCAAGCCTGGGCAATCTGACTTTAGAGCACATGACCTCACTTTTCTTTTCTTTTTCTAGAGAGAGACAGACTCTGTGTGTGTGTGTGAGAGAGAGAGAGAGAGAGAAAGAGAGAGAGAGAGAGAGAGAGAGAATCAACTCCATTTAGTCTTTCATGTGGCCATTGGTGCTCCATGACTCTGCTGTGATATGGTGCTAGGGTTCGAACCCACGTACTTGCACATGCCAGGCAAGTGACATAACCCACGAGCCACCACTCTAGCCTTACCCCCCCTTTTGTGTGTGTGTGTGTGTGTGTGTGTGTGTGTGTGTTTTAGAGAGGGTGACAGTGAGAGAGAGAAAGAGAAACTATTTAGTTTTTCATCTGATTTTTCATTGCTCTGAGACTTTGTTTTGTCCGTGGTGCTGGGGTTCGAACCCACGTCCTCATGCATGCCAGGCGAGTGCCGTAACTGCTGAGCCACCGCTCCAGCCCATGATCTCACTTTTCATGCATGGTTGATACTCTACTGCACAGATAGACTCCCAACCACTGGTGGCCAGAAAAGTCACCGATACCAGTAACAGTTAAGAAATATAAATTGCTTTCCTCAAAAAGGTAATTTTCACTGGTTCCTTCAAAATTCAGGTGTTCACATACTGGAAAGGTCAATGTGGCAGCCCAGACTCAAAGCACACATCAATGATTCTTGCCTCTTGGGATGAACAGATCTGGGTGGTCCCTTCCCACATTGAACAGGTTGGTAATTTGACCTCTATAACCAATGGGATATTGCAGAAATGATGGGATGTGATGTCTGAAGGTAGGACATAAGACATTACAGCTTCTGCCTTGCTTTCTTGGATCTGGTTTTGTTCCAAAAGCCACTCCCTGTGTGGCAGATTATATTTGATAAAAGGGTCACAATAGCTTCCATCCCACATGCCCATTAAGAGAAAGGATCTGCGTCCCCTCCCATCAAGACAAAGCATCTGTATGTCCTCTCAAGTCCAGGTGGATTTCTGACTGCTGCAAGCAAGAGTATGGTGGAAGTGAGGTTATGTGACCAAGGTCAGAGGTAATGCCGCTTCAACTTCGTTCACTGGAACACTTGTGCCCGGGGGTCTTGAGGTACCGCATTAGAGGTCTTATTACCCTGAGGCCACCACAGGGTAATAAGACCTCTAATCTATACGAAGAGGTCATGCAGTGCTCTCCAGACAACACTCATCCCAGCCTAGTAAAAGTAAACAGAGACTTCAGAGGTTGATTCCAGCCCCTCTCATGTGTTCCTCGGGTTTTTGTTTTGTTGTTCGTATCAGGGATTGAACCCAGGGGTGCTTAACCACTGGGTCACCACAACAGCCCTTTTTATGTTTCGAGACAGCGTCTTACTATGTTGCTGAGGCTGGCTTTGAACTCAGCCTCCCAATATGCTAGGATTATAGGCCTGCGCCACTGCAGTCCAGAGACCCTCAGCTTTTGAAACTTCCAAGCTCAGAACCCAATATTGTGGAACAGAGACAAGTCATCCCCAGTTGCTTGACCAACAGGGTCTGTAGACGTTTTTAGATGGTTGTTTTAATCTATTAAATTTGGGGATAATTTGTTCTGTAGTGATATTAGCCAGTACACTCTATGACTTCTGACAATTTTTGCCTTTCTGAGGATGGTCCTTGAGCTGGCCATTAGTTGAGGATAGCTAGACTACAGGTAACATATGGTCTTTTTTTTTTTTAATGGTGTTAGGGATTGAACCCAGGGCTTTGTGCATGCTTGGTAAGCACTCCACCTGCAAGCCACATCCCCAGCATGTAACATAGTCTTTTTTTTTTTTTTTTTTTTAAGAAAGGACAGTGAGAGAGAAAGAGATAATCAATTTTATTTAGTTTTCATGTAGCTTCCATTGTTTTGACACTTCATTGTGTATGTGGTGCTGGGGTTCAAATTCGCGACCTCATGCGTGCGAGGCAAGCGCCGTAAACTGATGAGCCACCGCTCCAGCCCTGTAACATATGGTCTTCAACTGCAAAGAATGGAGTCACATCCTGCTAAATTACTCTGGATAGAGTGATTGATGTCATTCCTGAAGGACTAGATGACATTTTCCTGTTTGTTATGCCACATTATTCTCCTTTGTTTTAAAACTAAATAAATGGATAAATTAAGATTTTCACACAATAAAGGAGGTCACAGTCTGCAAAATAATTTTCAGTCTATTTAGAGAAATAAAAATTATCTATACTTTTATAGAGATGACTAAAGTGTGACAATGACAATGCCTGAAAGGTACCTGTTTCTAATATAAAATCATACTTAACTAGGGCTTCAAAGTGATATATTCCTCTCCTTTTGAGATGGTAACTCAAAAAGCTTTCATTACACTTTTGAAAATGCATCCTGTATTATATTTTGGATAATAATGGTAAATATAAAAATCAAGGAACAGGGGTTGGAGCAGTGGCTCAGTGGTTGCAGTGCTTGCCTGACATGCACAGGGACACAGTTTCAAACGCCAACACCACATACACAGCAGAGTGTTGGAGCAACAAAAGCCACATGAAAAACTAAATAAAACTGATTTTTTTTCTTACTGTCCCTCTCTCTTAAAAAAAAAAAATTCACGGGTTATAGTAGTAGCTCAGGAGTTATACAGCACTTGCCTGGCATGTGCCAGTACGCAGTTTCAAACCCCAGCACCAAATACACAACTAAGTGTTGGAGCAACAAAAAGTACATGAAAAGCTAAATAAAAATTGATTCTCTCTCACTGTACTTCTCTCTTTAAAAAAAAAAGGAATAATTGTGTTGTGATGTTGTCCAATTTTCTTTCCACTTGATGATAGCCCCCCAAGGACAATAACTTTGTTGGTTTTGTTACTGCTGTAACCCCACTGCCTGCATAGTACCTGGCATAAAGCAAGCACTTAAAACCAGACAAATGAAATCACAGAAGAGAATGATTTTATCCTGACAGATATCAAACTCCCTATTAGTCTACCATCAAGACAAACTTCTTAGGGTTGAAGGGATTATTATTATCCCATTATCATGGGATTATGTCTATTGGTCAACAAACACAAGGGCCAGGGATAAAAATAAATGAAGAGGAAGAAGAAGAAAAGGAAGAGAAAGATGGGGAAGGAGGAGGAGATGAGGAAGAAGAGGAGGAGGAGGAGGAAGAGAAATAGAAACTAACAATTATACTTGAGTCAATATGAATTTTTATTAACACACATTTGTCAAAGTCTGTACAAACCAAAACATTCCTGTTTTAAAATGTCCATTATTACAAACATACAAAGAAACAAAAGGTGTTACCAAAAGTTAGCTACTCAATTTCATGGCAAAACAGTGTCATGATTTTTAAAAATTAAAATTTCAAGACAGGATTTGTCCTTCCCTTTTAGGAACTTATGGAAAGTTAGAAAATGTGTGGGTTTGCTTTATATTAAATGCCAAGACCTTAAAAAAAAGATTTAGTATAAAACTAAGTATGTTTTTGTATTATCATACTTCAGATAACAGAATTTCTCAGTCTTCAAAATTAAAAAAAATGACTGTCATTTTTCTCAATCTTTTCCCCAAAGCCAATGCAAATGCATCTAAAAAATATGACAATTTATCTTTACCTAAAAGCTTCTCATTCAAAAAGTTACAAAACTATTTAGCACTGTGGTTTCCCTTGCTTAAAAGGGAAAATTACATCCCTTACCAGGGTGATATCTAAGCAACATGGTCCACTGTGTCTCTTATTAGAAGGAAGCTATCGGTTCCACATCTCTGTCCAATTATGTACATGGCTCCACCCGTGAGAATGCTATCACAAATTACATAACATCTGCTTTAACCAGTTAAATTTACTGCTACAATTCTGGCAGACTGAGGTACAAATGTCATCTGTCCTCACGGTTACCTTTAACTCTAGTACCCCCCACCCCCGCATTAATGTTTCTAGGGTAGTTGATTTTGTTGTTTCACAGCACAGACTACACATCCCTAACTTTGTCCCAAAGATCACACAGAGAACCCGAGAGTATGGCTACAAATACAAATCTATCCCCTTTCCTGGAAAGGTGAATCCATGTGCCTACTGGGTCAAGAAGGAAAGACAGGGCACACTCATCTCTGGCTCAGGCCAAGCTGCTTCTGAGAAGCACTCGTATTCAATGCATTTCCATTAAAAGCAGGGAGTGTACAGGCTGGGGTGCATGAACAGGAATGGGAAAAAAAGTACCATGATATTATTTCTCCCACTTGGACTCACAGCTTGTACTGACCCCTGAATGTCCTGAAGTTCAACCATTTTGAATCTGCTCCTGTAGAAAAAATGTTTTCTGACAATAATAGCCCAGTATGACAACTGATATAAGTAAAGAGTTGTTGTTGTTGTTGTTTTTAAAAAAAGAAGTGGCAGTGTGAGAATTTAAAATCAATTACATAAAAGAATAAGGAAAAGGGTGGGGGAGAGAAGTGTCCAGTACAACCTGGACAACCTTTCTTTCTGCCCTTACTTAAAAAGACAGACTGTTCAAATCTTTGCAACCTCCCTTAAGTATCTCCTCCTTGAATGTTCTTCCAAGAAATCCTCCAAAAGGCACTTAACTCCATACTTATACATTGAAATATTTTACCTTAGCAGTTGGTTTTTTAAGACTGTAAGGTAACAAGAAAAAGATCTGATTCATTACTAAAAGCTAGAGAATAGGACTATTTTTTTTTCCAAGAGGCATCACTTTTACAAGAACAACTTAGCTAGGCTACCATTATTCCTTTATCAAGAAAAAGTTTCTTTTTTTAAAAAATAAATAAAACTCTGGCTATACATAGTACAAAGTTCATAATAATATACCTGGAAAAAAACCCAAGAGTATACCCTGAAGCAAAAGGTTTATTGGAGAGGGAAAGTCTCTCTCATTGTACCAAGTCTTAAGGTGGCAGTTTTTAAAGTTCAGAGGCTGGCAGTGATATACAATTAATGCCAAACTATTTGCTCATGGGTATGGCAGGATGCGATGATGGACAGAAAAAAAATCATTCTGCACATAACACTGAGCAGTGACCACCACAAGAAAAAGAGAAAAAGAAAAAGAAAAAACCAAGTGTAGTACCCAAAATATAGAGAGAAGAAAGGAAGGGAATGGAAAGGAGGGGAAAAAAGGGGAAAGAGGAGATGGTGGTAGAGAAGGAGGAAAAGAATAGAAGGAACAGTGTGAGAAAAAGAGAAAGAACAAACCTGAAACCCCAAACACTCAAGCATGCAGTCATAACACAGCACAAACTAGGTGTTTCCATTCAGCTCACTGCAATCGCACAAAGAAGGATAACTGTAATAAAATAGAGATTTCTTAAGAAAGTTTGCAATTCCCAGAGAACAGCCAGGTCTCCACGCTAACCCAGATGGCCCCATCTGCTGTTGCTGGGGAGCCTCCTTGTGGTCCGTCACGGAGAGGTTATAGTTCCTGACTTCTCGGACTTCTTGCTCTTAGACAAGGCAGCTGCCTGCTTCAGGAGCTCTCTGTTTTTGGCCTTTAAAAAAAAGAGGATGTTTTAACAAGATAAAATATGTTTTCCATGCAGAATAATAATAATTAATAATGACATAAGTTTTCCAAGCAGATATGAAGGCAGATAATGTAGAGGAGATTGGGAAGAAATGAACCACTCTAGAGGTAAAAAAAAAAAAAAAAAAAAGAGAAAGCTCTAGGGCTTGACACTTAGTTCAGGGAAAAATGATTTTGCTAGAAGGTAATCAGTATGTCTCAATCTCTTGGGACCCACTATTACAAAAAGATGCTCTATGCAATACAAACAAACCATGCAGTGCCTTAATGAGTTGAATAAACAATCTATAATTCAGACATCTGGTATCACACACATCTGGAATATTCAAAAATAAAGGAACATATTTATTAGTTTTATGAGAGGAAAATATCAGAACACATCCAAGAGTTAAACAATAAAAGATATCCAAAAGGAAGATTCAAGGCGCTATGTCATACTTTAAAAAAAAAAAATCTAAGAGATACTAAAATTACATTCGGCCAAGTACACCAGTTATCACATAAAATAAGGAGTCACCTGCAATTGTTCTGTGACTTCTTTGTGGGTTTTCTCCATTTGGTTCATTTTGGCCCTCATCTGAGATTCCTGGTACTGAAAATCAGCCTTCAACTCTGTAATCTGAAGGAAAAAAGGCAGATTGAACAGAAGAAATTTCTGTGTAATGGAAAATGTTTTGGTATCAGAGAGCTACATAGTCCCCAAAACTAATGAAATCCATGGCTGTCCTGCAGATCCATACCTATATATCCAAACTAGGGAGCATCCAACTTTTTTCGAAAGCTTTCCTGAAAATTATACAAAATCCTAAACTAACATTTCTTTTTCCTTTTCTTTTTTTTTCTTCAGAGATGGGGTTTGAACTGTTCTTCAGTATCTCGCCTCAGCCTCCTGAGTGATGGGACTATACCCATGTGGCACCATGCCCCACTGTGAATTAATTTTTCTTTTTTGCAAGAGAGAGAAAGAAAGAGAATCAATTTTTATTTATTAATTTTTCATCTGGGGGCTGGAGCAGTGGCTCACTGGGTTGCAGTGCTTGCCCGGCATGCGCAGGTGCACGGGTTCAAACCCCAGCATCCATGTACACAGCTGAGTGTCAGAGCTACGAAAGCCATGTGAAAAACACAATGGAAAATGATTCTCTCTCTCTCTCACCGTTCTTTAAAAAAAAAAAAAAAAAAAACTTAAAAAAATTTTTTTCATCTGGTTTTCATTAATCCACCACTTAGTTGTGTATATGATGCTGGGGTTCAAATCTGGGACCTCACACATGCCAGGCAAACGCCATAACCACTAAGCCTCCTGAATTAACATTTTGATACTCCACCATGGGCAAGTTTTTAAGATTTCCTGATTTCCCCCACTGGTTCTAGGGGCTGAACCCAGGGCCTCATGCATGCTAGGTAAGTGCTCTACCACTGAGCTACATCCCCAACCCTTTTTATTTTATTTTGAGATATTATTCAAGGAACAGAAAGAAGGGACATCTAAGTCAGAAAGATTTTGAGTTTTGAGATACAGTAGCAACAGGCACATGAGGTGAGAAGTGTATCCAAGCAAAGGGAATGGTTTGGGCATAGGTAGAGAGGTGTGAGATAATTGAGAGACTATTTGAATGAACGATGACTTAGGAGTAGCAGGAGATGAGACTAGAGAAAGGCAGGAATGCTGGACACAGTAGCACATGCCTGTAATCCCAGTGGCTCAGGAGGCTGACAGGAGGATCACAAGTTCAAAGCCAGCCTCAGCAACTCAGCAAGGTCCAAAGCAACTTAGCAAAACCCTCTCTCAAAATAAAAAATAAAAAGGATTGGGGATGTGA